>MU825398.1:2364860-2533430 GCA_029204205.1 Desmophyllum pertusum
AATGTATATTAAGCTTATTAAGCTTTTGAAACGTACAGTGTAGAACGACTTATATAGCAAATTGGATAGAAAAAAAATCGATATTTCTACACTAATAAAGTAAAGGACATATCAAGTTGCACAAAGTTATGAGCTATACTGCCTTGAAAAATCCTTATTTGTTGAACAGTGGTGTTGTATAAATTGTATAAACCGAATTATTAAACGACCTGAAATTTATCAAAACGTGGTTGCTGGACTTTTCACTGACTATATTAATAAAACCACTGATCAGATGAAAATTAACCAACGTAATAAATTTCAATATGAAATTATAAATTCATCGGCTAGGCACTGAGGTCACCCCCGGGACAACCAGGGGATATGTTGTAGCCTGTTCCAGGCATTCAGATAATGAGAGGCGGTACGAGTAGGCGCAAGAGCGTGAAGAGTGGGGCCAATCCCCTCGCCACTCCCAATTATCCGAATGCCTGTAACAAGCTAGATTTGTTGGGGAATAGAAGGAGATGGATTTGATTGATTGCCCCTGGGTTGGGGAAAATACTATACTTATTGTAATATAATTATTGGGTGCATTCCATTTGACCAAAAATTCCAGTTTGAAATTCCTGAACGTTCGGACAAGCTTAAGAGATATACCCAAATCTCTGCAACTTTTTTCTGGAATTTTGGGTTGAATGGAAAGTGTCCATGATGTTTTAAGTTCAATGAATAGGGTGGAGGAATTCACAAGTTTGTTAAAATCATGGACAACAAACGAGTCTGTGATTCCGGGACATATTACCGGTATATATCAGATGAAAACCTTACTATGACTTTCACTGAAATAGTGATGACATATCAATGTAAATCAGCTGTCTCAAGATGTTATTCTGTTTGATTTACAAATAAAATTTTAAAATGATCCCAGACTATCGCCTGGTCATGAATCACTGAGACAAATCCCTCTCTATTAGGAACTGTGCAATAATTATCAGGAGGAGGGGGGGGGGGGTTGGAAAATGGGCTTCATGTAGGACAATATTAGGTAATACCCCCCTCCTAAAGGAGTGAATTTAGTTATTGCCCCCCCCCTCTAATCAGTCTGAAATTATGTACGACCCCCCCCCCCCCCTCCCTCACAGTATACACACACCTTTATACAAATACCCTGCATTTTCTCTACACGCACCTGTAGATTAAAATTTTATAACAGAAAGAAGAGCTGCTACTACATGTTTAATTGTTGGTCATCGCGTCTGGAACAAACACCACCTCCGTAGCAATGTACAACAGAGCCATAGCAGAAGGAAAAGAGCATGTGTGTTATTTTCAGGTCTGATGAAGGCCCGAAGTGCCGGAAAATTATTCGGTCCCCCACCTTATAAATAGGTATGGATTCGCCAATGTAATATGTACTTGAAATAAAATGTTAAGCCCCCCCTCTCTTGAGTGACTTATTTTACCTTGAGCCCCCCTCCCCCCCCCCCCCCCCCCCCTATCCTTGCTTTGATTTTATTTTATGCCCCCCCCTCCTGGTAATTATTGCACAGTCCCTTACCCCTTATATATAGGTGGATATCAGGGGGAATTTTTGTTGAGAAACATCCCCTACCACTGGGTCAAGATTAACTAAGTTTACAATTCCCCTGGTTGTACCGGGGGTCTACCCCAGGGCAAGCTGATGACATGTGCAATTTGCTTTCATTTCTTTTCCACAAACATTTTTTTGACCATAATAAGACAGTCTTCTGCATCAACAATACTCATCATCAAAACATGTAGCAACCTCCTGTCTACCTACCTGAGAAATTAAGAATTCTCTGACCAGATATTAAATTCTCCGAATTTTCCCTGATACCATGAAAAAAAAATTGCTGGCTTTTTCCCGACCTGAAGCAACCATGCAAGAGTAGCTCTACAACTGCATATTAAGTTATTTTTGTTTTAAATCATCAGCAGTGTCCGATCCTGTCAACCCTCATCCATAAAGTCATGCCTCTGGGTTTAAAAATTATGTCAGACAAGAAATTTGTGTGCAATAATATTATTACACACAAATTTCTGATACTTGGCTAAAATTCCCTAAAATCCACTGTGTGACCAAGAAAGGAATATGTTTCAAATAAAATAATGGGATTAGGAAAAGGATATTCAAGAAATCACATTCCTTGATCCAAAGTGGCATATAAACATTTAATAATTGTTTAAAATGCTTTCCATGATTGCTTTACAAATTATCTATCGCAAAATCCGGGCGCAAAATAGTTTGTCCATTCAGTACAAGTCAATGATCTAACAATAAAATCACATCAATCTATTTATTAGTTGCTAAAGAAAATGAAGCACATGCCATCGCGTTGTAGTCGATCGCAACAGCCACAGAGTAGGTTCGATCGATCGATCGATCGATCGAAGATAAGCTTACTATTCCTTCACTTGCCGTGCTGTTTACTCACATAATATCTAATAGTCCTTCCTTCTTTCAATGGCAAAATCTCCCATGTAGATATAAATATCGGGAAAATTGAAAGATTTGATTTCAAACGTTTCCTCTCGAAACATTCACAACAAAATGGCGTCCAAAGCTGTTTCTTTCCACGCGTGGAAATCCGGCATTCTCGCGAGTGTCGCGTATCGGAAGTAATTTTGATTGGCTATTTAGAAGTCATGTCAATCAATGTCAATCCATCACGAAAAGGGGGCGGAAGGCATTTCGTTAAGGAATTGTGTCAGGCGTAATTTGTCAGCGCGACCACGTAAAGACGAAGAGTAAAGGAGAGCGCGGAAAAATTCGCCTGATACTCAGGTTAGAAAAAATGGAATCTGTAAACGCTAGCCAATGGCGTGACGTTGATGGATGTGTTATTCTATCGTCTCTCTTATTATCCTATTATTATTTTTTTGGCCGGGGAGGGGGGGGGGGGGGGGGATCGTACAATCAAATGTATCTTAAAAACGCTAAGAACATTTAAAAAATTTATTGGGATTTATTTTAAGTAAGTATAAGTAGTATATTTAATCACGTAACGCCTAGGAGCTTGTCAACTCGTTAAAACATCGACTAAAAAGTAAACAAGAAATTCATTTCTCTTTAGAAAAAGAGCACCGATTTCGGAAATTACACATAAGTTCGATTCAAGTAAGACCCAAGTTCGTCAAACGCGTATAAATAAAAAAAACTGCAGCAAATTCAAGAAACTGCTTGAAATGCTGCGTTACGCGAACAGCACTCTGCTCCAGCCCTCATCCTACCGGTTTGGCCGAGTGACTCGACCGCGTCATTTAACCGCGGAGACAAAAAAGCCAAGATTAAGACCTGGGCCTACCCCCCTGGCCTACCCCTCAGGGCGGTAGGCAGAGGTCAAAAGTCCTACCCCTCAGGGGGGTAGGCACAGGTCAAAAGTTGATCAGGGTTAACGTGTGCGTGAAAACCTGCCACGAAGAGAAAAAGATGCACTCAGGCATATCTTAATTTTAGCCATTATGATTATTTTCGACAAGCTACCTGCTACAGTGTAGCAGATAATGAAAAGTGCTCTCGGTTTTCTGTTTAATAATTGATAAGAAGTAGTACACTGAAATTTTGTTTGGCAAAACTACAAGGTGTAATATGAAGTATTCATATATTTTTCCATGAAAACACGGCGCATTTTTATTAGTACCCGTGCATAATTATGCGATAATAATCAGTCCTGTGTCCAGCTGCTTCTAAGTCAATGACAGGGCGTTCTTTTTTGTCCACGGAAATAAATTGTCTCCTTTGAGTTGATATTATTCTAAAACAAACAGAAAGGAACTTTAGAAATTCAGAAAAGCAGGTGAAGCCATTAGCAGTGTTCCTCCGACACCAAACGAGGTGAGTAATTGTTTTACAACGTATAATGCCGGATTATGTATAAACATACGCTGTTTATTTAGTAATTTTGTTTCTCTTTGCCTTTCGGTTTGTAGGTCGAAATATAATTTTTATTCAAAGTGCATGCTATTAACTACGTTGAGTATAGAAAATTTACCTACACATTCAGAAGGAATGCGTGTAGATGTATGTTTGTCGAGCTTTTATGCATCTTCGGTAAACCGTGCTTAATAATTCTAAAGTATGTTTGAGTAATAAAAGTCTTAGGCCCAATTTATACATCGCATTTCAGTCGCGTCGAATGGAACTAAGTTGCAGAAATCTTGCTGGTATTACTTGTTCGACTACGTACGTTGGAATACACTCTTTTTTTTTTATATAAGAACGTCTAATTTTCGAGCTGAGGCTGAGCCAAGACCGAATGTTCTTATTTTTGGGGCGATTTTAGCCTGAAAAACGTTCTTTAAACAGAAAACATTGTTGCGGAAACATTGTTGCGGACGCAAATGTTCGGCGAGCAAACGGGGAAACATTTGTTGAGGGCGCAAAATGTTTCTGAAAGAAGCGTCCTCAACAAATGTTGCGTGCGCGGGCAAACGGGGAAACATTTGCATCCGCAACAATGTTTCCGCAACAATGTTTCCTCGTTTGCCACGGCCTTAAGTTACATGGTATAGAATTTCTCAAAAAATAAAAGATTCGAACGTGAAACCCAGGAAACCGGTATAAAAGACCAAAACACAGCCTATTTGGCGGTTTTTATACATGTTTGCCACATCACGTTGTTACTATAAAAACTGCATGAATATTTTGAGCTCATTTGAACTGCGTGTTTACTGAGACATTTGAAATGTTACCTGGTATTGATGTTGTCGAGTATTGATTTGCTAACCATTCCTAAATCGCTTTTGGCAGGGTTGATCAGTCTGCATGTAGGGTTGTTCTCGAAGTTTTGTTTGTGGTCTTTTAGGGTTATGAAGGCCTGTTGCTTTGCAGTGGTTTCGGTTCTGTCTTCGATCTTGAGTTTTGCCGCTATGGCTTGTGCTTCGAGGTTAATAGTTGTGTAGGCGCTTGTATTTGCTTTCTTGTAGGTTGTGGTAATGTTGTTTCTGAGGAGGTTGTCATGCTGAGTCTTGTCGAGCTTGTAGAAGTTTGTTGTTTTGTCGGCGGGGATGAAGGATTTTGTCGATTTGTTAATGTTGCTTGTGTCCTCGCTTAGCTTGTTTTGGAACTGATCGTTGACATTTCTAAATTGGACGTTTTTCACCATGTGTAATAGGTCGGCTTCGAACTTGATAATTTCTTCGTTTTGTGGCGGGCATTTTCTCGATTTGAATCCGAATTTGTTGTTTGCTGCGTTATCCGTTTCATCTGTGTTGTCTGCTACATCTGTGTTTTGGTCGAAGAAGAAGGCTTTCCATCTCATGCGTTTGATGACGCTTTCCACTTTCTCGATTAGGCGTTTTAGGTAGGTGTCTTTCGGAGGTATAGGTATGTTTTTCATCGAATAGTTGAATCTAACTTGTTCCATCTTCGGGTGATGCGGCTTGATTAAAGTGCTCAACTGGGTTCAGGAGCGGGTTATAACTGGAATTGAAATCTTGCTTAGCAAAAGTGCTCAATGCTTTAGGGCAGAGCTTAATATTATGAGTCAAAGAGGATCCGTAAGATTTCTGTTACTCCGAGTTTCACGCCTTGGGGCGATCGTCAGACAGTATTTTATTACGGTGAAAAATATACCTTATATACAATAATTTATGGTAATATACAGCATGTGGAGTTTATTTGCTGCGTTATCCGTTTCATCTGTGTTGTCTGCTACATCTGTGTTTTGGTCGAAGAAGAAGGCTTTCCATCTCATGCGTTTGATGACGCTTTCCACTTTCTCGATTAGGCGTTTTAGGTAGGTGTCTTTCGGAGGTATAGGTATGTTTTTCATCGAATAGTTGATCTAACTTGTTCCATCTTCGGGTGATGCGGCTTGATGAGGGGGCATTGGGGTGCTCTGAATACCGCAACACCGCCAAAAAAATCGAAAAACACCGCATCACCGCCACGAAAAGTTGACGAAACACCGACACCGCAATATATTAAGTTACTTATAAATGAAGACGGCTTGCGACTGGCTGCTGAAGCATAAAATATTAATGGACAGTAGTATTTGACTATACTGTGTTACAAATTAACAGGTTTAACAAAGGTACGTGCTTTTAAGTAAATAAACACGGGTTAACGAAGATATAAGCCCCATTTACACGACATTCATTTGGGTCCGGCACTCCTAAATTTTGGCACGCGGGCCGATAGTTTAGGGCACGGTCCGCTTGATTTTGCCCGTGTAAATGCAAAATGTTTGGCACGCGTGCCCAAAAATTTAGGCGGGCCGAGACCACCTCAGGAGGTAGTCTCGGCCCGCCTAAAAGGAGGCCCGCGTGCCAAAAAGGGTGCATTCTCGTTCCCAGAGCCTTCGGCGACACGGAGGAAAAAAACCAGGGGCGCCAAAATTTCAATCACACATGCGCAAAACGGTGTGTCCTGACGAGATATGTCTTCATTCCGTAAAAACTTGGCCTAAAGAGGAATATAAATGGCCTGAAAGACAGAGTAATCAGTCGGATTTCCACTCGTTTGAAGTTATAGATTTTATTATAAGGCTTATAACAACAACGGGTAGTAAAACTTGTTTCTTTTAGCGAGTATTTAATCGACGTGATTTGTCTATGCCGTTTTCCATTTTGGACACTAACTGCGGCTTTGTTCGACCCTTGTAATTTGCTTCATGTAAATTACTATTCGAGGAATAGTCATTCATAGCAGTAGCATTATTTTGGAGGTAATGTATCAGTTCATGCATGTTGATAAATTCACATCATGCACCATGTTTAATTTTGAACCCCTCGGTATTTCAATAATCTGTTCCGTAAAATGCGGTTTTTAGTATTGTAATGCGTTGTCTGCTTTCAATATATGGCTGAATTTTGGGTCGGCTGTGTTATTTGATACAGATATATTACACTGTTTTATCAAGAATTCGTCAATGCCACGGTACAAGTGTTGCATGCCTTGTTTCGTCCCTCATTTCTGTCAGGCCCTTTTCGTTTTTTTCAAGGCATCAAGCCATAAAATTGCTTTTGGTAATCGACATTGCGTATCTGACATTTTGATTTTGAACGAATCTGCTAAAAATTATGTGAGCCGCTGTTTAAATAATCTCGGGGACTCACAAATTTAAGAGTGCCGTTCTTATTTTTGGGGTGCCGCTCAGAAATGAACATTGAAAAAAATCGAACATATTTTGTCGTGTAAATGAAGCGGGCCGTGCCCTAAAACTATCGGCCCGCGTGCCAAAATTTAGGAGTGCCGCGACCCAAAATGAATGTCGTGTAAAAGAAGCTATAAATTTAGTTCTGACAAGGACGACAAGGGTCGACGATTATTGTACAAGGGTCCAACAAGAAACCGTAACATCGCAAATAATTTCGTTTTTCACCGTACACCGGAGGTTTAAAAACACAAACAACGCACACTCGCACAGGATTTGAGATCACCGCAATACCGCAATGTGGCGATTTTATTCACCGAAATACCGCATAAAAAACTGAGCAACACCGCAACACCGCAAACCCCAATGTCCCCCTCCTTGATTAAAGTGCTCAACTGGGTTCAGGAGCGGGTTATAACTGGAATTGAAATCTTGCTTAGCAAAAGTGCTCAATGCTTTAGGGCAGAGCTTAATATTATGAGTCAAAGAGGATCCGTAAGATTTCTGTTACTCCGAGTTTCACGCCTTGGGGCGATCGTCAGACAGTATTTTATTACGGTGAAAAATATACCTTATATACAATAATTTATGGTAATATACAGCATGTGGAGTTTATTTGTTGCGTTATCCGTTCATCTGTGTTGTCTGCTACATCTGTGTTTTGGTCGAAGAAGAAGGCTTTCCATCTCATGCGTTTGATGACGCTTTCCACTTTCTCGATTAGGCGTTTTAGGTAGGTGTCTTTCGGAGGTATAGGTATGTTTTTCATCGAATAGTTGAATCTAACTTGTTCCATCTTCGGGTGATGCGGCTTGATTAAAGTGCTCAACTGGGTTCAGGAGCGGGTTATAACTGGAATTGAAATCTTGCTTAGCAAAAGTGCTCAATGCTTTAGGGCAGAGCTTAATATTATGAGTTAAAGAGGATCCGTAAGATTTCTGTTACTCCGAGTTTCACGCCTTGGGGCGATCGTCAGACAGTATTTTATTACGGTGAAAAATATACCTTATATACAATAATTTATGGTAATATACAGCATGTGGAGTTTATAATTAGTATACTATTGTGTTCATGTGGGGTCTACTTTGAAGTTTGATAAATAGTATTTGTTTTCGTGCGGCATTTGGAAATGAGTTCGGATCTTTTGTTTAATAGTGTTGAGTTATCGGCTTTGATTATGTAAAATTTTTCTGCTGAGCAGAGATTGCATCGCTTTGCTTTGTTGTTGTAGGCGGCTGCAGTGGTGAGAATTGACCAGTTGATCGTGTATTCTATCTTGTTGTCCTTTAGGGTCCAAATGTGTTTCGACAGTTCTGTGCTGTTTGCGTAATTTTTTGTTCCGGAGCGAGAGCGTGTGCTGGTTGTATCGTTGCTTGAATGTTCCTTCTGTCAGTCCGATGTAGATTTTTCCTGCGGTGTCGTCTTTTGTGGTGACGCTGGCTTTATAGACTAAGCTGGGGGAGAGGCAATTGTTGTCTAAGGGGCAGTTTTTCTTGCTTCGGCAGTTGCACCCGTTTTCTGTGGTGGTGGTTTTGGGGGTCAATACTTTGTGGTTGTGTTTTTTTACAAAGGTGCTCATATTGTCCATGCAGCTGTAGCTTACTTTGATGGTGTTTTTGTTGAAGATTTTGTGGTATCTGTGGCTCGCGGGGAAGTGCTTAGCGGTGAGGTGTAGAAATGTTTTTCCTACGTTGGTTGCTACATTCTTGCTGAAAGGAGGGTTGAACCAGATTATTTGCCTCTGTCTTCTACGTGGAGTGGGAGTACTGTGGGTGGAGTACTGGAGCTTTTCATTGTGGCCGCTTTTCTTTAGGGAGTCTTCGTAGTGAGGTTTTGATTTGTTGAACATCTCCTCGTTACTTGAGATTTCGGATATTCGTAGGCCGATGGCTGCAGGTAGTTGTTTGAGGATTGTGGGGGGGTGGTTAGACATTATGTCGATGTACTGTGTTTCATTGTTAGGCTTGCGGTAGGGGTAGTGGGTTCCGTCTGTGAGGTTTAGGGTTACATCCAGGAAGTTCACGATTTTGAGATTGCTTTGGATGGTGATGCTTAGACCGTGGTTCTTGAAGGTTTTTGTGATCTCTTTTCTTGTTCGTTCTGCTTGGGGTCCGGATGTTTGCTTAAACAGTGCTAGTCCGTCGTCTCGGTATAGTCCTATGTTGTTTAGTCCGTATTTCTTGGACAGTGTGTCCAGGAGGAAAAGTCCACGAGTTCACATATTTCAGCTCCGTCGTAGCTTCCCATTGTTATATCGAACATGTTGTTGTTGTTTTTCTTGACCCAGGCGATGTCATTGTCGAACAGGAGAGATTTTCTGCAGTGCATGATGATGTGGAGGTCTTGGATTGTGATGTTGATGTATTTCTTGGCGTATTCTATTGCGTTGAGGAGTAGGTTTTCGGATATGGAGGGGTAAAAGTTGTCGATGTCGAATACGGTGAAAGAGTGCTTGCTTTTTTCTGGGATTTTGTTGAACCAGTTAATTGCGGCTGTTGTATTTCTCCATTGGTTTAATGATGTTTGTTGTCTGATGCTGGTATTGATGTTGTCGAGTATTGATTTGCTAACCATTCCTAAATCGCTTTTGGCAGGGTTGATCAGTCTGCATGTAGGGTTGTTCTCGAAGTTTTGTTTGTGGTCTTTTAGGGTTATGAAGGCCTGTTGCTTTGCAGTGGTTTCGGTTCTGTCTTCGATCTTGAGTTTTGCCGCTATGGCTTGTGCTTCGAGGTTAATAGTTGTGTAGGCGCTTGTATTTGCTTTCTTGTAGGTTGTGGTAATGTTGTTTCTGAGGAGGTTGTCATGCTGAGTCTTGTCGAGCTTGTAGAAGTTTGTTGTTTTGTCGGCGGGGATGAAGGATTTTGTCGATTTGTTAATGTTGCTTGTGTCCTCGCTTAGCTTGTTTTGGAACTGATCGTTGACATTTCTAAATTGGACGTTTTTCACCATGTGTAATAGGTCGGCTTCGAACTTGATAATTTCTTCGTTTTGTGGCGGGCATTTTCTCGATTTGAATCCGAATTTGTTGTTTGCTGCGTTATCCGTTTCATCTGTGTTGTCTGCTACATCTGTGTTTTGGTCGAAGAAGAAGGCTTTCCATCTCATGCGTTTGATGACGCTTTCCACTTTCTCGATTAGGCGTTTTAGGTAGGTGTCTTTCGGAGGTATAGGTATGTTTTTCATCGAATAGTTGAATCTAACTTGTTCCATCTTCGGGTGATGCGGCTTGATTAAAGTGCTCAACTGCTGGTTCAGGAGCGGGTTATAACTGGAATTGAAATCTTGCTTAGCAAAAGTGCTCAATGCTTTAGGGCAGAGCTTAATATTATGAGTCAAAGAGGATCCGTAAGATTTCTGTTACTCCGAGTTTCACGCCTTGGGGCGATCGTCAGACAGTATTTTATTACGGTGAAAAATATACCTTATATACAATAATTTATGGTAATATACAGCATGTGGAGTTTATTTGTTGCGTTATCCGTTTCATCTGTGTTGTCTGCTACATCTGTGTTTTGGTCGAAGAAGAAGGCTTTCCATCTCATGCGTTTGATGACGCTTTCCACTTTCTCGATTAGGCGTTTTAGGTAGGTGTCTTTCGGAGGTATAGGTATGTTTTTCATCGAATAGTTGAATCTAACTTGTTCCATCTTCGGGTGATGCGGCTTGATTAAAGTGCTCAACTGGGTTCAGGAGCGGGTTATAACTGGAATTGAAATCTTGCTTAGCAAAAGTGCTCAATGCTTTAGGGCAGAGCTTAATATTATGAGTTAAAGAGGATCCGTAAGATTTCTGTTACTCCGAGTTTCACGCCTTGGGGCGATCGTCAGACAGTATTTTATTACGGTGGAAAATATACCTTATATACAATAATTTATGGTAATATACAGCATGTGGAGTTTATAATTAGTATACTATTGTGTTCATGTGGGGTCTACTTTGAAGTTTGATAAATAGTATTTGTTTTCGTGGCGGCATTTGGAAATGAGTTTGGATCTTTTGTTTAATAGTGTTGAGTTATCGGCTTTGATTATGTAAAATTTTTCTGCTGAGCAGAGATTGCATCGCTTTGCTTTGTTGTTGTAGGCGGCTGCAGTGGTGAGAATTGACCAGTTGATCGTGTATTCTATCTTGTTGTCCTTTAGGGTCCAAATGTGTTTCGACAGTTCTGTGCTGTTTGCGTAATTTTTTGTTCCGGAGCGAGAGCGTGTGCTGGTTGTATCGTTGCTTGAATGTTCCTTCTGTCAGTCCGATGTAGATTTTTCCTGCGGTGTCGTCTTTTGTGGTGACGCTGGCTTTATAGACTAAGCTGGGGGAGAGGCAATTGTTGTCTAAGGGGCAGTTTTTCTTGCTTCGGCAGTTGCACCCGTTTTCTGTGGTGGTGGTTTTGGGGTTCAATACTTTGTGGTTGTGTTTTTTTACAAAGGTGCTCATATTGTCCATGCAGCTGTAGCTTACTTTGATGGTGTTTTTGTTGAAGATTTTGTGGTATCTGTGGCTCGCGGGGAAGTGCTTAGCGGTGAGGTGTAGAAATGTTTTTCCTACGTTGGTTGCTACATTCTTGCTGAAAGGAGGGTTGAACCAGATTATTTGCCTCTGTCTTCTACGTGGAGTGGGAGTACTGTGGGTGGAGTACTGGAGCTTTTCATTGTGGCCGCTTTTCTTTAGGGAGTCTTCGTAGTGAGGTTTTGATTTGTTGAACATCTCCTCGTTACTTGAGATTTCGGATATTCGTAGGCCGATGGCTGCAGGTAGTTGTTTGAGGATTGTGGGGGGGTGGTTAGACATTATGTCGATGTACTGTGTTTCATTGTTAGGCTTGCGGTAGGGGTAGTGGGTTCCGTCTGTGAGGTTTAGGGTTACATCCAGGAAGTTCACGATTTTGAGATTGCTTTGGATGGTGATGCTTAGACCGTGGTTCTTGAAGGTTTTTGTGATCTCTTTTCTTGTTCGTTCTGCTTGGGGTCCGGATGTTTGCTTAAACAGTGCTAGTCCGTCGTCTCGGTATAGTCCTATGTTGTTTAGTCCGTATTTCTTGGACAGTGTGTCCAGGAGGAAAAGTCCCACGAGTTCACATATTTCAGCTCCGTCGTAGCTTCCCATTGTTATATCGAACATGTTGTTGTTGTTTTTCTTGACCCAGGCGATGTCATTGTCGAACAGGAGAGATTTTCTGCAGTGCATGATGATGTGGAGGTCTTGGATTGTGATGTTGATGTATTTCTTGGCGTATTCTATTGCGTTGAGGAGTAGGTTTTCGGATATGGAGGGGTAAAAGTTGTCGATGTCGAATACGGTGAAAGAGTGCTTGCTTTTTTCTGGGATTTTGTTGAACCAGTTAATTGCGGCTGTTGTATTTCTCCATTGGTTTAATGATGTTTGTTGTCTGATGCTGGTATTGATGTTGTCGAGTATTGATTTGCTAACCATTCCTAAATCGCTTTTGGCAGGGTTGATCAGTCTGCATGTAGGGTTGTTCTCGAAGTTTTGTTTGTGGTCTTTTAGGGTTATGAAGGCCTGTTGCTTTGCAGTGGTTTCGGTTCTGTCTTCGATCTTGAGTTTTGCCGCTATGGCTTGTGCTTCGAGGTTAATAGTTGTGTAGGCGCTTGTATTTGCTTTCTTGTAGGTTGTGGTAATGTTGTTTCTGAGGAGGTTGTCATGCTGAGTCTTGTCGAGCTTGTAGAAGTTTGTTGTTTTGTCGGCGGGGATGAAGGATTTTGTCGATTTGTTAATGTTGCTTGTGTCCTCGCTTAGCTTGTTTTGGAACTGATCGTTGACATTTCTAAATTGGACGTTTTTCACCATGTGTAATAGGTCGGCTTCGAACTTGATAATTTCTTCGTTTTGTGGCGGGCATTTTCTCGATTTGAATCCGAATTTGTTGTTTGCTGCGTTATCCGTTTCATCTGTGTTGTCTGCTACATCTGTGTTTTGGTCGAAGAAGAAGGCTTTCCATCTCATGCGTTTGATGACGCTTTCCACTTTCTCGATTAGGCGTTTTAGGTAGGTGTCTTTCGGAGGTATAGGTATGTTTTTCATCGAATAGTTGAATCTAACTTGTTCCATCTTCGGGTGATGCGGCTTGATTAAAGTGCTCAACTGCTGGGTTCAGGAGCGGGTTATAACTGGAATTGAAATCTTGCTTAGCAAAAGTGCTCAATGCTTTAGGGCAGAGCTTAATATTATGAGTCAAAGAGGATCCGTAAGATTTCTGTTACTCCGAGTTTCACGCCTTGGGGCGATCGTCAGACAGTATTTTATTACGGTGAAAAATATACCTTATATACAATAATTTATGGTAATATACAGCATGTGGAGTTTATTTGTTGCGTTATCCGTTTCATCTGTGTTGTCTGCTACATCTGTGTTTTGGTCGAAGAAGAAGGCTTTCCATCTCATGCGTTTGATGACGCTTTCCACTTTCTCGATTAGGCGTTTTAGGTAGGTGTCTTTCGGAGGTATAGGTATGTTTTTCATCGAATAGTTGAATCTAACTTGTTCCATCTTCGGGTGATGCGGCTTGATTAAAGTGCTCAACTGGGTTCAGGAGCGGGTTATAACTGGAATTGAAATCTTGCTTAGCAAAAGTGCTCAATGCTTTAGGGCAGAGCTTAATATTATGAGTCAAAGAGGATCCGTAAGATTTCTGTTACTCCGAGTTTCACGCCTTGGGGCGATCGTCAGACAGTATTTTATTACGGTGAAAAATATACCTTATATACAATAATTTATGGTAATATACAGCATGTGGAGTTTATTTGCTGCGTTATCCGTTTCATCTGTGTTGTCTGCTACATCTGTGTTTTGGTCGAAGAAGAAGGCTTTCCATCTCATGCGTTTGATGACGCTTTCCACTTTCTCGATTAGGCGTTTTAGGTAGGTGTCTTTCGGAGGTATAGGTATGTTTTTCATCGAATAGTTGAATCTATATATATATATATATATATATATATATATATATATATAAGATAAATTCTAATAATTTCAAACATCATTTCTCAAGTAAAGTATCGTTTAGTTTTGAAAACAGAAATTTAAATATGGAAAATTTATCAGCATTTCCGCGAGAACATACGTCGATTAGCGTTTTAATATTGTAATATAAAAATATATAATAAATATAAAAATGAAGAAAAGTTATAGAAATACAGTCGAACCCCTATTAAGCGGCCATCTTTTAAGCGGCCACCCCCCTGCTAAGCGGCCAGTTATCAAAGTCCCGGAATTATTGCCAATATAATACTGTATCAGAAAACCCTTATTATAAGTGGCCACCCCTATTAAACGGCCACGGCCACCTTTTGGCCTTCCCGATGAGGGTTTTCCTATTGTTTTTACTGACCCAGTTACGCGGCCACCAATAATTTAATACACGCAGTTTGGCTTTGTTTTGGAAAACCTGATGACAGATAGGAGTCCGAAATAGAAGGTGACGAATGATTAAAACATTCAGACACGTTTATTATCGTCTTGACTCGTTGTATTCAGCGTGTTGTATTCAGATAAAGTGACGTTTATACCACGCCTTATCATGCTAATTTCTGACGAAACCCCGTTTAAGCGGCCAACCCGCCCTATTAAGCGGCCACTTGCCATTTCCCCGAGTGTGACCGCTTAATCGGGGTTCGACTGTATAAAAATTAAAAGTTTACAGAAATACTTTTACAATCAAACCATTAATAATTGTGATAATGTTCATGTCGATTATATTACAACCCTGTACAGCGTGTAACCGTAGCGTCAGTTTGGATAGTTTATATCACACTGCAAGCTCATTGGTCAATGCCGACGTTAATAGAGAGATTAAGCATCGCGTGTGTTTTTCCCGCAAACGGCAAAAATCCCACTTTTGCCGCCTGGCGTTTGTCGTTTGTATGTCAAAGTGAGTAGTTTCGCGTTTATCGTGAACGTGTGAATTATTTTCGATTTTTCTGATGGATTTATTTGGACGAAAAGTACAGAAAATCGACTGCAAGCTGACGTTTGCAAGCTGACGTTTTTACTATCGAGAATTTGTTTATTAATCTTTTTCTTTGCTTTGTTTTTAATTGACGTCCATAAGGGGCAATAGATACCGATATCTTGTTTATTGATGTTAGTTTGCGTACATGTCACTAATTAAAAAGAGCGAGATATTATGACCTATTATAAGGCGTAAGCCTGGACGAGAGATCCGGGGATGAGTTAAGAGGGGGAAAGGAGGAAGGATAGAAGGAGATATTGTCGTAATAGGTTTTCTAGTCGTCCGGGCTAAAGGACTACTCCACCTGGGGATTACTCATTGGCAGCGGGAAGGCCGAGATCTGTTACAGAAATTCCATCTTTGTCAGACAAGTAAAACAGTCAGAACTTCTCCAGCAAAGCATACTTTACTCTCAAGAATACAACCAAAGAATATTTTACAATGCACTTCTACTGAAGGCCAAGCCAATGACGCGATACATATTAGATCATAGACAAAAGACGCTGTTTAGGAAACATAAACAAACACTCCTAAAGTCTCATTGGACAAAACTAAAACAATCCCTAAAACATTAATTACCTTCAACAACACACAGGTGAATCACAGCTTTGTGCAGGTTACAGTTACAGATTGACGCTTATTAGCTAAACAAATTACTTTTACGCTGGATTTTATATTTCTACCACAGCAAAACGAATCCACAAAATAAAACTAGATAGTCTCATTTTCTCCCCTCACAATATGCTTACATTAACTGTACACGAATATGACGGAGTAGTAGCAGTTGCTATGATTTTGCTAGTCTGAAAACGATCTACGTATGCAGTAAATAAATTGATTTTTATAAATTTTTGTTAAAAAAACGCTTGCCCCGAAATATATCCCTGCTTTGCGTATATAAAATAATAATTTGCAAGCAGATCATTTGATTTTGGAGTAATATCTTGTCTCTTGTCATATGAAATTATTTGACTGACTGCATTTGTATTTGTTTTAAATATATTTTTAGGATTTAAAAAATTGAATGTATCTCAGCTGAAATAAAATTAACTGAAGTGTTATTTAAGTATTGAGTATTGTATACAGCTAAAAAAGCATTATTCATGTTAAAATAGACCATTTTCGAATAGCTGTTATTACAGTTGAGCCCGCAGTCAAATATTCTTTTGTTTTTAAAAAGTATGCAAACGAGTTAAGCTCGATTTCCACCGCTCTCTCGAGTCCGGTCTTCGTTCTGGCTCATTTTCCCCAATATCGGCTGGTAATCGAGCCAACAACTGAGGCTAATGGGCCAATACAATGCCAGATTGACCCTTTCGCCTCGTTTGCGTGTCAAACGGCTAACAATACCAGATTGACCCTTTCGTCTCGTTTGTGTGTCAAACGGCTAAACAATACCAGATTGACCCTTTCGCCTGGGTTTGCATGTCAAACCGCGCTGACCGCGCGTCTGTAATAACTGCTATTCTCGGTATTGAACTGGAACTAGCTTCCAATGGAGGCTCAGATTGCGCCGGGGGAATCTTATTAAGAACATTTTCATATTATTTGCATATTAGCCTCCATTGCATGCTACTGTAGTTCCAGTTCAATCCGAGAATACAAGAGAATATAGAGAGCATAGAGAGCTCTGGTTGTCTAATAACAATATGATTAACTAATGAGTTTGAGCGAATAAATCCAAACCACCCATTCAGTAACCCTTGTTTTGATCCAAGGACTTCTCTTTATAGAAGTTCTGGGTCTTAATTCGAAATTAACTAATATTTAACAATTATTCCACGAAATCGAGTCGTACATTAACTCATAGCCAACGAGGCGCAATACTCACCACAGGATATTGCAATTAAAAATTACTGGGAAAGAACGGAAGGAAAAACAGAGGAAAAATGGGACATTTATCGTAATTAGCGGGCTTCCCAAATAAGGTAGTAATGGTGAATTTCCTAATATGCCTTGAGTAGGGAACCAATCAGATTGTCCATTAAAATTGCGATATCCTGTGGTGAGTATATTATAATGATGCATATGTAGGTCCTCAGAGATCAGTTACATGTATATTTACGAGTGACCAGTGCAATATAGGACGAGTTAAGTATTCCTTTTCTGAGTCTACCCCAATTTTGAACATTAAAGACACTTGCAACTCTTTCTATCGACGAAACTGAATATGAATTAAATTCGTTTAAGTTAAATTCGACGACACTACTTATGTGTAACATGCACATCGGACCGGCCTTCTACAGATATTAAGTCACCGTTCACCGAGTACAGATATGTCTTGAACGAACATGATGCTTCAGACGAATGGAATTCGATTTAGTTAGATGTCATACTGTCGAATTTCATACTTTGAAGTAAATTCAGTTATCAAGATTGAGTAAAGTACAAAGTCCATTTCGGTTTGTAATCATACTATTGAACGCGGGGGTCCGATTTGTTTTCAACTGACAGAATTGGATGACACGAAGTTCCGTCACCAATTAATCGCATCTATAACAAAATTCGAGGAAAAAAGACAAAGTGAAGCTTGCAAACAATTCGAGAAAAAACAAATCATTTTCGCAAATATATGTTGGGAATGTAGAGAAGGATTATGCAGTCACAAGAAGGAGCTCGATCAAGTGCGTGCACACGAATTTTGATATTGGACACTGTTATTAAACTGTCGCATTCCAATTTGTAGAAAAATTGAGTTTGCTAAGAGATTTGAGTCCAATATATTATAGCAGAGATATAATTAATTTTTATAAATGATTTGAATTTCCCATCCAATCTAAAATTTGAGTTTCATTTTATTTGAAATTTAATATTTGACTTATTTACCAAAAACAGTAAAATGTTATTGTTACTCATGCATGTCTTATTTTAATTAACACGTAATTTCAAAATACAATACAATATATACAATACATTTATTTGCATTTCACTTTATAATTACAATTTTGTCAAAATTTTCAATCCAACGGCAGGGAATAACACAATAAACAAGTCATACCCAAATGGTGAGAGATAAATGAATTTTATACACAAACACATAAATAAAATAGTAATTACAGTACATTCGGATTTTACTGGCTCAGTAAACAGACAAAAGCACTACTCATTGATAATACAGAAAGGAGACTGCACCTGGCGCTAAGCGAGGCTTCTGATTGGTGGGATTTTAACAAGACGCGCTGATTGGTCGCAATTTGCCTAGAGTTTTATATCTAATCCTAGTTAGTTGTCAATATACTTTGATGAGTACAACTCAAATTAATAAAATTGCCTTCATATAAAATTCATGACTTGCTGTTAAATAATCTGCATTTGAAACACATTTGTTATAAAACCCTGCAAGACGCACGGCGTTTTTGGATGAAAACCAAGAAGGCCGACCCAGATCCGACCTTCCCAGCTGATATACAGCACAAGTCGAGTTTTATCTGGAAACAGTACATAGTCTGAAATAAGAAATATCAACACTGAAACATAGATTCAATATCTCTGTCTTATCGAAAAGTGGTAAGTACATGTTTTCCGTTTAGAGAACTTTGGTTGTAATTAGGCCTGCATCGCCATAAAAATAATGTGTTGTTTCCATCGCCCGACCGACCCAATTTTTTCAAAAAGTTAAAAAAAGAGTTTCTGATTCATTGCCTGCGCCCTTTTCTCGCGTGTTTCCAAGTTTAATTTGCTTTATTTACATCTTTAAAGTCACTCTGACATCTAAATCAGCCCCGTAATGACGTCTTCGAGTGATATCGGCTCGTAACAAAATGGTGGTCACGGGGAAGATAAGATCAAGGCTCGCTTTGAATTATTTAATATGTATTAATTTGTCAATATTTCGTTTCTCGGCTTTTTTTTTTTAACCGACCGACCGAACCACTTTCACGAGAGAGAGGGCGATGGGAAACAAAACATTTTATAATGGCCTTAGTGTTCTTCTTTGTAAAACGAAACTCGTGTGACAAGAAAGTGAATTTCCACTTCAACTGTGATTTCCGAAAGGCCAAAAGACAAAAATAGCAATGTTGTTTTCAGCCACAAGTGAAGCATTTGCCACGGCCAGAAACATAAATGAAGGTTTCATTTTACTGAATAATGTTTAATTTAGTTTTGAAAATGTCTTGTCAATTACGTTTTTTGACTAAAGCTGTTCTTCTTCCGATCGATGCTTGTAACAGTCGGTAGTCAGTTAAAAAACAGTTTTGAAGGGCCAATTATTTCATGGCCTGGAGTTTCAAACATCTTCAATTTCAGACGTAAATAAATCAGTGGAACATATATCTAATGTCAGATCATAACGTCCATAACATGCACTCCAGCTGTGTTTTCATTTAAAATAAATTTGATTTAAAAAGTAACTTTTTCAGTTGTATTATCTTAGTAAGCCCCTGGAGAATAATATAATATAATGAGGAAGACACGACATTGCTGTGGCTTTTAAAATTCAATACCATTAGCTGTATAAAATTTCACATTCAAGATTCGTGTTCTCGAGCGCTAGCTCATTAAAGGAAAATAAAGAGTTAATCAGTTGGAGATACCGTGGCTTTAAAACTCAATACCATCAGCTGTTCAAATAACAATTTTAACTTCAATTGATTCGGTTTGTTAATTTAGGAAATTAAGACGTGTGCCTTAATCTTGGCGGATATATAATTAATACACTGTGATCAGTCTTAGTGGCTGGTTCCAAGGCATTACATGTACAGTCCTGATTGCTGAAAACCCGAAACGATACGTGCGGTTAAAATGATTTTATGCCATCATGCAGTGTTAATTAGTAATAGCACAGACATATTGTGATCATCTCACACCTTTAATTTATTTGCTCACATAATTGATAAAAATGGAAATCTTCAATGAAAGGAAACACAATTAGTCGCTTCGATCTCCACCTCAACGATAACCGGCAGTCAGTCAATATCCCACAACGCCTACGTACTGTGTCAACTGATCTAACATAGTTTTGAAAAAAATTGAGGAAGCTAACATTTTTAAGGGTATATTCGGATAATTAATATTAGTATTTTATGTTGACTTTATTTTCTTTAAGGGTTTTGCACACAATACTGCAACTTTTTCCATGTAGCACTGAATTAAGCAGCAGGCCCCAGTTGTTCAAAAGGTGGATAACGCTATCCACCGGATAAATCGCTATCCAGTGGATAAGTACTAACAAAACAAACCACGCTATCCACTGGATAGTGATTTATCCGGTGGATAGCGTTATCCACCCTTTGAACAACCGGGCCCTGGTGATTAATTGCAAAACGTATAAGAAAAACAGAAAACAGAAAACACTGTTGTCAACTTTACGTTATAGGCTAATACAGAAGATGTGAAATATTCTTTAATGAAACTGGCCGGAAAGGTTTTCTCTAGACAACCAGTGAAAAGTCTGTATGTCAACTTTTCAGGTGTATGCAGAAAAATGATGTTATTTCTTCTACACCATCCAGTTACGTTATTTATCGCGGTCCTTTGCCTCACGAGCTGTTATTGGAAAGAAATCGCAGGCGACACAGGTAAATATGTACAGCATAGAACGAGAAGATAATAATTATAATAATAATTAAAATAATAATTGTAATAATAATTAACATTTATAATATATATTCGAAGGGATATATTTTTGTATTTGATATCAATATACCCGTGACTATATTCCGTATAATGATTTCAGTTTCGATGAGGGTCATAACCGTGCATATTCATGTTCTAAGTGATTATCACTGTACAATCAGAGCCAATTCGTCTGTAAAAGTTTGGAACTATTATGCAAATTTAGGATTTCCTTCTATATTTATCAGGTGACAAAACAGAAATTCAGAATAATGAAGTTAGACTAACAAATCATTCCATTTCTTTCAATTTAAATAACCCTGCTCCTTTTTAAGCCAGGCGAATCTGGTAACAGCAAATTCATCGTATCTGGAAATTGCCTTCATCGTGCTTTGTCGTACGGTAGACTGGGAACAACTGCTGACAAGGAAAATACAGAAACTATGTCTTTTTCATCGCATGAAACATCCCGTGCCTCACGATCAGCGGGGCTACAGTCATTAAAAGACGACGAACAGCTACCCTCTTCATACCAACTGAAGACTTGCTTTGATATGGGAATCATTCGGTACAAGTGCAGCTGTTGTGGTTGCCCAGCTGCCTATTTGTAATATTTATTCCGTTTTCTGTTTATTTTGTTATATATCTTAGGCGAAGCCAAATAAAATAAAATAAAATAACTTTATTCCTTTTCTAATGGTTTTGCCATTGTTGCCTTTTAGTGATACCGTCTTCAACGGCAGGAGATCCTTCCTCTGAAGCAACTTCACACCCTTTTCATCAACCTATAATTCCGTCATCTTCAAATGGACCATCAAGACATGTGCTGCAGCCATCGTCATCTTTAGATGGGCAGATCGCGAGGCCTTCATCTGTATCTTCGCCGGATGTCCCAGAGTCTCCAGCTCCACCAACTGGTCCGGTTTCATCTACTATATCAACACAATCTTATAGTCGCCCACCAGGACCACCATCCTCAAATGACCCTCCGCCTCTACCACCATCATCGCCTTTAGACGGACAGATTCCGATGCCTCCACCATTACCTCCTGGTGACACTGGTGGGAATCCTCCATCTGCACCGTCGTCACCTTCACCACCAGGTCATGTATCTAGTCAGGCATCTCCGCTGAATCCACCAGGTCATGCATCACCACCAGGTCATGTATCACCACCATCTACACCTTCTGGCAGCGGAGTAGTCTCAACTGGAAAACCCTTAACAACCACTGCAACAACCGCATTCACAACTGTTACTTCCCCTACTGGACCTGCTCCTGAGTCTTTTCTTCTTAGTACTTTGCGCCGCAAGTGCAGTCCAGATGTGACCCCAACCGATGGTACGACAGTAAATATATTTTATATGTACATTTCTAACGTGGTAGTATACATTTCAATTGGTTTCTAGCGTCGAGTAAAAGCGAGCTTGAGATTTTAAATTCAAAACTAGGCCACGAGAATTTAATTAATAGATCGTTAGATGCATCTGTCTCATCTGGTCAGTTAATTCGCGGTGTATTTAAGCCAAGGAAGGCTCACATTTATGCCCATTATTTTTACCGTGATAATTAAACTTCAATGTCTATGACTAATTTGTGTGTACGTGCAACGGTTTTAATATTATCATTGCGTTGCAATAATGTATAGTAGATACAAATTTGATAAGGGCCACAGTCCATAAAAAATGACCAACTTCGAATCAGTAATAAATGTAAAGATGGTAAATGTTCATGCAGCTCGGTCATACTGTAGTAAGTAACTGTATTCTGTTTGTCACAAGCGTGGGGAAAAGAAAACAAATCAGATTCCCCGACGGGATTCGAACCCACGAGCATCCGTACACCGGTCCGCGGATGCTCTAACCACTGAGCTTCGGAGTATGGCATGTGGTGAGCGGTCATATACTAGGTTCATATGTGACACGCGTCCTGCATACTGGATCTGCATATAGGATCAGCAATGCCGGTTAATTGTTATGTTTGTTCTTTTCAGACAATCTAGGTCCCCAATGGGATGAACAAATTCGTCTTTTCATAGAGCGTTGCTTTGAGCATGCTTATGCTACTTTAAAAAAATACACTTGTAAAGATCGCTGTGGAGTCGAAGAGAGAGACGCGGCTGCGCCCATATGGAGGGCTTTACCAAGGTGTTTTTGTGATAAACTTTGTCATGAGTTCGGCGATTGTTGTTTTGACTTTGATGCCCTGTAAGTTGCTTTTCCTATCATATATAGGTGATTTATTCTCAATTCTCTTTTCGGGAAGACATATTAATTACCTGTATATACAAAAAGTATACGTAAAGCTAGCAAGGTAAAGCCACACAGCTGATGGACCAAACTGGCCCAGCATGAAGCCGACTAAGAGTATTGCTACTCCCCCTAGATGGGATGCGCCAACGCCAGGTAACCCCCCAGCATTTTGTCGTCGGTACCCATTTATACTCCTGGGTGGAGAAAGGTACTAGGAGAGTTGAGTGGCTTTTCCAAGAACACAACACAATGACCCAGCCAGCGCTCGAACCCGGACCGCTCCATCAAGTACAACTCGCTAACCATTATGCCACCGCGTCTCCCGCCATTCCACCAATTATGCTAGCCACTCCCTGTTTTACTGCTTCAGAGTTTTCTCTGACACCTCATGATCCAAATGGGATCGCTAATCGATCTACAAATCATACTATAGCTATCCACATAAATCTTTTGGTTACAAAATTAACTATTCCATTGCCTCCACATGGGACTTAATAAAAAATATGTTGCATCATCTAGGATTGGTCCTCCCAACTCCATCTACACTAGGATTGAGTTGCACCAACCAAAATCATTCATAAAATCATTCAAATAATTCCATTCATTAGGAATGACCACAAACCAAAGTCCATCTACTAATCCCCATCTACATCTACAACATGTACATCTACTAGCACAGGCCACCAACCAAATTTAAACTGAATTTTCTGTGTTCGCTTGCAAGGGGAAATGGTCTGATGCATACATTTATTTCTTTTTTCGTAGATGTCAAACGCAGGTTAATCCTCAGACAAGTTCTCTGACGGCCAATGAAACCTGCTTTCCTCTCAAAAACGGATTAAATCCAATGTACACTGGTTACGCAGTTTGGAGCACGTGCCCGCAGAACTGGACAGAAAGAAGCGTGCGACAAAAATGTCAAGATGAAAATCAAAACGACTTTTTAAGGAATTTTCCAGTATTCGACAAAGACAGCCACGTGACGTACAAAAATATATTCTGTGCCAGGTGCAATGGTGCTGTTAATACGGCATACTGGAAACTTCAATTCGACTGTACTGAATGGTTCAACGCAACGAAGTTCAATTTTACTGGTGATTTGAGCCTTTTACACGATAATTGCTCGGTTGATAAATCACCAGAGGACTTCCAGTTGAACTTTTTAAAACTATGCATTCCTCGGTTTCAGCACTGCCGCAATATCAGCCAAAAGAAAAATGAATCTTACTGCCAAACAGATTGCCTGAGGTACGCTTTCCCAGTCTGCTCTGCTACCGAAAAGGGAAAGATACGATTCAGAAACCCACAGTGCGCTTTGTGCAATGGTTTTCCACCACGTTATCTCGAAAATGGATGTCACTCTGGGGGTAGCCCGGTAACCCCACCTCTCACAATCCTTTTCGATTTTAGTTCCACGTCTACGTATAGTATTAAAGTACAAGACAGACAAGAGGATGTGGTTCAACACGTTGAACATGCTTGGTCTTGTTCTCTTGATGAGGTGTACGATCCTTACGCTGGCAGCTGCACAAAGATCGTCTCACCTGGATCCCAACACTTGGCAGCTGACTTGGGGCATCACCAGAACGATACTAAGGAATGGAATTCAAACTGTACATTTATTGCGTTTAATAAAACAGACTACGTGCAACTGTCTAATGGCTCTGTCTACTTGAAAATTCACAACAAGATATACAGCAATACTACATACACAATTCTTGACAGTAGATTACTGCTGTGTATGAATTTTTCCCGAAATAACACTGGAACAGTAAATGAACAACACACCCAAGGCCACAACGTCAAAACAACACCAGCATCTCTGCACCTACTTACGTCAATCGGATGTATAGTGTCGATGGTTTCTCTAGTGCTACTGCAGATTACGTATATCTTGTTTGCTGAACTCCGTAACTTACCCGGGAAGATCATAATAAACTTGGCTTTTTCTCTGTTGCTGTACCAAAGTGTCTTATTTTCAGCGGTCAAAACCGATGATCAAGAAACATGCCTGGCAGTCGCGGTTCTTCTTCATTACTTTGTTCTCTCCTCCTTTACGTGGATGAACGTTATGGCTTATGACGTGCATCGGATTTTTACTCCTTCAGGTTAGTTTACCTTTTCAAGTGCAGGTAAATGAGATTTAGGCAATCATTTTTCCTCCGAGGAGAGGGATTATAAATTTGTTGCATTTTGTTAATTATTACTGAGCAGGATTTTTATCTGAACGAATCTCTTGCATAACATGTTATTCTAAAATTATTTGCTCGGAATCGAAGACTATATTAGTCATTTCACTTTCCACGAAATGGGGTGTTTTAATCTAAGGTAATAGAATAGGGGTAGGGTTAGGCAGTTTGTATACACGTGTGGAATGCCAGAAATGTATTCTTTAATGATGGAGATACCTACTAGGATTTGCGGTAAATCGACAAAGACGCTTGGTAGCCGCTTTTTGCATGTACCCTATCTCTAGTGAAACTCATCATGGGGCCGGGAAGGGATCCACGGAGAACTTTCAGGGCGGTCATATGTATCGAGTGCTTGGGGACACATCTTGCCGTATTCATTAGTGGTTGGCTTTAGGCTGTGAGTTTACACAGTACCCCCCCCCCCCCCCCCCCCCCCCCCCCACTCCTCCAACCATACATGAGTCTTAACCTGTTTTTAATCGTTCTCTAAAATATGAAGTTGCGGCAAATCGACGAGGAAGCTACAAGAAACGTCTCATGAAGTATTGTCTGTATGCCTGGGGAGCTCCTGCCATTGTCGTCCTCATCTGCCTTGTAGTGGATCACGTTAAGAAAGGATTTATCGGATATGGTAAGTACGTTTACAACAACAATAACAATACCCTTGCTAAAGAAACAGGCAAGGAGTTAAATTTCGGCTCCTGAGCTGCAAAGTGAAAACAAGGGGTGCTAGAAGCAGTATCAGCCTGCTTCTGTTGGTGCTAGCTTGAAATGCGATTTGTTTAATTGTCTCTTGGGATAGCAAGGTGATTTCTAAGATCTTATTTTAATTAATTTGATGAGCTTTAAATCTTCAGCTGGTGTAGGAATATTAGTTTTGGTTACATTTGGTATTGATTTTCCAAATATAAAATTATAAAGACCTCTTATCAGGTTTATTATATTAGTTATTAAGCATTTTTCAATGTAATTCCTTTTACAAACAAAATGTACTCATGAGTTTATTTTAATATGATTATTATCACTTCCTATACATTTGTACTTTTATACTGACTGAGATAAATATTCTAGATCAGTATTTCAGCGCGCCATCAAGAAGAGCCAAGCTGATTTCTTTAATTTGTTTTTTGTGTTTTGTTAAAATAAACAGGGCAGGGAGAAGAGGAATGTTTCATATCTCAGCCTCAAGCCATTCTTTATTCGTTTGTTCTTCCTGTTGCACTGCTTATGATCTTCAATCTGTTTGCATTGGGACACACTGTGATTCATATCATCAAGACTCGAAAGGTGAAGAAAAAATAATATTGATGTGAATTTATCTATTGTCTGAGTCACTGCATGGTGACAAGAAAAATATGGATCGATCGCTCTATCGATCAATGGACTGACAGTTGTTCTCAATGACAGACTGATAGACACTCTGGCTGAAAGAATGATTGTCTGACGAGTCTAAGTTATTTAGACTGATTGTCTAAATGACTGACTGACTGACTGACCAACGTGACTGACTGACTGACCCTCTGTCTGTCTGTCTGCCTGTCTGTCTGCCTGCCTGCCTGACTGACAGACAGACAGACAGACAGACGGACTGTCCAACTGACTGACTGACTGAATGACTGACTGGACTAACTGACTGACCGTCTGACTGACTGACTGACTGACAGACTGACTATCCAACTGACTGACTGACCAACTGACTGACTGACTGACTGGCTGACTAACTAACTGACTGCATGATTGACTGCATGACTGACTGCTTGACTGACTGACTGACTGACTAACTGACTAACTGACTGCCTGCCTGCCTGCCTGCCTGACTAACTGTCTGTCTGTCTGTCTGATTGACTGACTAATTGAAAGTCTGACTGACTGATTAACAGACAGGACAGATAGACTGACTAGCTCAGACTGCATTTAGTTTAATTGTCGTTGTATGTAGTTACTAATAGGTAATCCTGAAGTTCAGTAGGAATATGACGTACTGAGGAAGCTGATGGGCTTACGGACGTACTGAATAACTGGTCTGATGGACGGCTTATATTATACTGACTGAGTCATAGCTAGACCTTCTGATGGGTTGGATATGTATAAATGGATCCACTTTATGTGGAAAGATCTCCTGATTACGATTAATTGTTATTATTATTTTGTTCAAATTTCTTATATTTGTAGGAAACACAACAAGTAACCAACCAGCGACATAGCACCAGCGTGACTCTGATTTGTGTTAAGATGTCTTCAGTGATGGGTGTCACATGGATTCTCGGGATTGCTGCAAACGTCAAGGCTTGTCCATTCTTGTGGTACCCTTATGTGGTTTTTAAATCAGTCTTCAAGGTTTGTTTCAATTTATTATTTCATTTTTCTTCTAATTGTACGTGTGAGAGGCTTATTGCCCGGAATTATTAGTCAAGTAAGGAAAAATATGGAAATGATCACTACAGGAGATAAAAGGGTTAGTTAAGGATTGTCATTGTTGACGGCCATTTTGAATGCTTGCGCAACTCAATTGTCTTTAGGGCAAGGGGCATTGGTTATCGATTGCAAATCGATTGTAAGCAAATAACTGAGCATGAAGTACTGTTCATATGAAAGGAGTGGAGAGTGGGGAGATAGATTGGGTGGCTAGACACGCACCTACCCCCCCCCCCCTCCCCCAAAGTTTTCAGCTAGTGTAAAATTACAGTACACATATTTGCTAACAGTAAACCCCCGTTGTGGTACAAATATAGGGCATCTCAAAACATGCATTAGACATTCAAAACGTTCTATCAAATCTGTACAATATGGTGTCACTAGATAGAGAAGTCATTCATCATTTTGTTTTCATTATCATTCATTTGTTTCATGTTTTCACTGCAGGCTTCTTTATTTTCCTGTCCTTTGCTGTTAGCGGAAGAGCTCTGGAGTTGTACAAAAGTAAATTGACCGCCATCTTGAAGAATCTCACAACAAAGCGCGTAATCAAAGGCAACAGCTCTAACTGTAGTGTCCAGTCCACGCGCAACGACGATGAAGGCCAAAATACACAGGATACGAGCTTGTAAATAACAAAGTAGTGTCCTTACAAGGTCATATCTGAAATCCGCCTCCATCACATGCGAAGTATCATTACACAGTTTAGTGTGTAGTAATATTGTCTAGTATTTCCAGAAGTAAATATAAGAACTGATCCGCGTCCTTCTGATTGGTCGTGACTCGTGTCCTTGCAGGCCATGTCTGAAATCCACCTGCACCACATGCGAAATATCATTAGACAGTTTAGCCGGTATGTAGTAATATATAAACAATAGCCTCCATTTCGCGAGGAAATATCGGCTCGGATATTTGTCCGCGGACATTATCTTGTTCCGAGAAACGAACAGTTTTCCGAGAGCGAAGCTCGAGGAAAACTGTGAGCTTCGAGGAACAGATAATGTCCAAGGACAAATATCCGAGCATATTTTTGAAGCCAAATGGAGGCTATTGTAGTTATTATCCTTCAAATTGTTTTCACAAGGCCGCTCCGTTTGCCGTGGAAGATCTCGGTCGGCCAAGCTGTTAAACATCAAAATAATTCTGTTGGCGTTAAAAATATTTCTAGTCCGTTCAAAACAATCAGTTTTATTTAATTTAGCAATTTATTTGAGACGAAAACTGAGCCTGCGAACGTGAAAACGCAAATTTTCAAAACAGGGGAATATCACTTGGGGAATATCACCCGGATATTCCCCAGTTTTGGCTGCGTCACGTGACGTGTTTAGACCAATCGCGCGCGAGAAAAAATTTTGATGTATTATAATGTCTAGTATTTCCAGAAGTGAATATAAGAACTGATCCGTCCTTCTGATTGGTCGTGACTCGTGTCCTTGCAGGCCATGTCTGAAATGGCCACCTGCACCACATATGAAGTATATGTAACGTATTAGAAAGTTTAGTGTGTAGTAATATTGTCCGGCTAGTATTTTTCAGCCGCGAATACAAGAATCTGTGCTTCTGATTAGGCCATGCTTCACATGTGAAGTATATGTATCGTGTTAGACCGTTTTAATCTCATAATGTCTCTCTCTTTAACCAGTTAGCATTTTCCCTTAATTGGAAAAGCTGTTATTACAGTTGAGCCCGCAGTCAAATATTCTTTTGTTTTTAAAAAGTATGCAAATTACGAGTTAGGCTTGATTTCCCGAACAGCGGCTGGTAGTCGAGCCTACATATGAGGCTCATGGGCCAATACAATGCCAGATTGACCCTTTCGCCTCGTTTGCATGCCAAATGGCTAACAATACCAGATTGACCCTTTTGCCTCGTTTGCATGTCAAACCGCTGACACCTGTAATAACTGCTATTGCATCTTCAAGCCTCTCGTCAGGTTGCGCCTGCGAGTATTACAAATATTGTTTTTAAATACTTCATATTTGACTAGGTTATTTGTCATTTTCATATTACTTCATATTTGACAGAATTATGTGTTTTGGTGAACTTTTTATCAATGAGGACACTTTGTGATGTCTATCATGATGACGGTACATCTCATTTGCGTTTAATCCTGGACATATGTGCCATACAGCTAGGGATGTGTAAATATTGTATAGTTTACTTTAGTTCATCGAATGATTCTAAGGTAAGCGTGGTTACCAATCACATGCGGAATTTGGTAGATAACGCGCAGTGGGTCTGGCATTTTTAGTCATTGATATCCTGACATTAGACTGAGTAGTGAATGAAACACAGCACATTATTAAGTCCGTGTTGAAATAATCAAACAGGACGCGCGAGAAACATTTTCCGAGGGTCCTGCTGATGGGGTGTTGGATTCTCAGTTATCAGTTAAATTTTGGTCATTTTCTCAGCTATCCGTTAATTTTGACAGATCTCAGTCTCAGCTAACGGGGACCCTCTTTTCCGTCAGTATGACGGTGTTTTTAGTTTATTTATTCGCGTGCAACCCTAAATGATACCTTGATGGCTGATAATATCGTCGTTCCGTCCTGAACACCCTAAGTGATACCAAAATACGTAATTTACATCCCTAAACGAGACGACCATTCCGTCATTTTCATATGGGAGTCCCCCGGGCATTTTAGCCGAATCTATTTTTAGTTTCTTAGCATAGCATCAGTTTAGATTTTCAGTTTAGCTTATACATTAAATTTTATGTATTTGATAGATGAAGGGCCACTCTGAATACCTGACCATTTTTTAAAAGCTGAATTAGCCATCCGTTAAAATTAGAGTTTTACTTTACTTTACTTTACTTTACTTTACTTCACTCTATATTGTCCGCCTTTATCTGATTGGTCCAGGCCGTTGCATGTATGTATATGATGTATCAATTAACACGGTTTAAAGAAAAAACAAATAACACTGTTTGCCTTTCTATTAAGTGTCATTAAAGGTAACAAAAAAGCATTCGTTTATTGTTGAGTTATTTTCATATCCATTTTAAAGCTCTTGCTGTTCTCTTACTAGTTGCTACATTTCTACTGATATTAGCGCCTTGTAGATCGAGAGCCACTTTTGTTAGCTCGGGCCAAATGAAGAAGAGAGTTGTTGAGAGTTCAAACTCTCGTTCTCATTTGGCCCACGGTGATGATTGTTGATGAGGGTAACCTGACATCCGGCCAGGGGCAATAGCGATTATCATACTCCTAGTCGCTTCATGCTATAGAAACCGGAGTTAAGTGCCGACCTGATAAGTCACTAGGCTTGTAGACAGACCTTATGTGTACTCCCCATGAATCGGAGTACGAGTACAAAAAAGAGTACGAGTACGACTTTTCAAATCTAGTGCGCAGGGTTTCCATTACCTCGAGCTCGTCACCAATCTTGTTCCTAGTGTCTTGTTTTCTACTGGTCAGCAACAGGGAGGGGCGAGGGCTCTGGGAACGGATTTGAAATTTGTACTCCGTCACAAACTCCTGAAAATATAGAAACCCCACCAAATTAATTATTATTATACGTGGTTCGGGTTCGAGAGCAAGATACTTTACTTTCACAGTGCCTCTATCTCTTCACCCATCACGGCAACCTGTTAAAAATGCCGAGGGGTTACTGCGATGGACTAGCATCCCATCCAGGGGAAGTAGCCATATTCCTAGTCGTTACGGAAACCGGAGTTAAGCGCCAGCCTGATAAGCCACTAATCTTAAGACAGACTTAAATATGGAACCGTTTTTCGATATACACCTAATTGCAATAACGTTGTCATAGAAAAAAGAAAAATGAAAAAAGCAAATAGGAATTAATTAGGCATACAAACTACATTCATGTCGAAGGAACGGCCTCAAAATACAAGCAAGTCTTCAATTTATCTTAATTACACGATTAATATACAGCTATAAACGTGTGAGTTCTCTGAGAATGCTGCAAGCTTTGATGATTAACCTAATTAATTCCTATTTGGCTTTTTCATTTTTCTTTTTTATATGACAACGTTATTGCAATTAGGTGTATATCAAACTAAACGAAAAACGCGAGTTAGGTATGTGAAGTGCACTTCACTGGAGTTCAGTCATTCCGCAACATGTTAGTTTCCCGAGCGTGCCGAACCTCAGCTGAGAGACGGGATGGTGCGCCTAATGTTACGTTAGAAGGCCGCTGTCCTCATGCCAAACATCGTCATCGTTCTTGTTACAGTTACAGCCTACCGACTTGAGCTTGCGCAATAGTTGGTCATTCCGCATGCGCGTCTGTCAGTTCCTCCTCCCCAGTACGTCATCTTCTCGCCATCACGTGACACCCACCATTCGTAAAATTTATTTGAAGTTCAGTAATAAAGTACACTTGCGTGACATTCGTATATGATAATAAACTGTTCGCAATTTGTTGAGAGTTATGTTTAATAGCGTTATATGTTAAGCCACGTTTGTTAATAATTGCCTAGATCGGCGGTAGCTTTTCACAAGGGTTCTATTTTCACTGTCCTGACTGACAGCTGCCACTCCAACGCCACAGTCAAGTGACGTAATAATTATAATCGATCGCTATATTCGGTATACAGCTAGTCGAACCTCCGCTAACAGACACCTCCCGTAGGCGGACACCTCTCGTAAACGGACACTTAGTATGTTTCCAGCTACATGCAAACACTACATTTTTAACCTCCCATAAGCGGACACCTCTCTTAAGCGGACACTTTTTCTGGTCCCAAGGGTGTCCGCTTACGGGAGGTTCGGCTGTAGTTTTATGTTTTTATTTTATTTCAAAATGGATACATTTTCGTATTCTACAATTCTTAACAGCATAAGTATACACCAAAGTCATTAGTCAGAAAACCAGCCCCCGCATGTGTCTTTTGATGTAGACAGACATGACTATCTATCTCAGGCCGGTTTGAGGCGGTTTAGGCGAGTTTTAGTTTTCGAGGTTTTCCGTTAATATAATTATAACTACGTCGCCTCAAACCGGCCTGAGAAGCTGGCAAACTACAAAGAATACAACACAGCAACAGGGTAAGTCGTTTTTATTCACAAAACATTCGATTTTATATCTTCTAAAACATAACCGTTGCGTTCCCATACAAACCCTTATAAATCGAGCCGTTGTAACACAATACAGCTTATACCGTGACACTGTTTCTCTTATCTTTAGCTATAGCTTGGGCGGCCTGTGGACGCACTATCTAGAAAGTTTTCACCAGGCTATGTAAATACACTTTGACAGAAACTTGGAAAATGATATGATTAAGCACTTAGCTCACACCAATAACAAACTTCTCCATCTTCATGATTGCAGGTGCTGCTGATTGTGTCCTTTGAGTTGTCATGACAACTCAAAGGAGGCAATTGATAATGTATTGTAAAACAAGCAGAAAGGAACGTCAGCAGTTCACATCAAACGCTGAGGTGAAGCCATTTAAGCAGTGTCCTTCGACCACAATCGCGGTGAGTAATGTTAGTCGTGTATGATTGTGTAAAACATCGCTGTTTTAGTCATTTTTTGCTCTTTGCCTCGCGGAGTGTAGGTCGGAAAATGTAATTTTTATTCAGAGTTCGAATTACTACGTCGAGAACTATAACACTGTTTATGTTGGGTTGGTCCATAATCTTGCAAAAAAGGACAAAAGGAACTCAACCATTATATTTCCCAAATACGGACCTCGCGATACATTTAGTTCAATAACAAACAACTTATTTTATTTTTATTATACTCAAACATGATTTTATAGAATTAAGCACGGTTTACCGTCGAAGATGCATAAAAGCTCGACAAAACAAAAGTTTTCCTTCTGAATTTAAACGAATATGTAACCTTGCATTCCTGAAATCAATACGGAGGCTGTTTTAAAAATTAAAACCCTGCTAATAATGATAAATTATTGCATTAGTGGTACTGGCGCCGCTTGCTGAGCCAATACCCTCATTTGCTATACTACCAGATTTAATGTAGGGTTTATTTTAGATTATTCAAATTGGGTGGGGGTAATATAGGAGATAATAATTAATTTGGAAAATTTATTAAAAATCTTTTCAAATTTTATATAAAAAACTCCAGCTTTATGTAAAATATATTTTAGAGTTGGGGGCCAATGCAATGAATAGTAAAAACTAATTTTAAAGATAAATCGGAGATGAAAAAACCCCATATAAACCTTTCCCCGCACACCACATCAATACATGTTGTAATTAATTTAAAAGTGACTGTATATTAAGAGCATTTAAAAGCGAATTTACGAAGATGGGGGTAAAATAGGAGATAAATATTAGATAAAATATCCAGACCAATTTTGAATTAATTAAATATTGTTTTGAAGAAAAGTTAAAAATTTATTAAGTCATTAAGTCAGTAATAAAGTATATATACCAAAGGAGTATGTTAAGATTTAATAAAACCATAAGCCAAAGTTTTAATACAATATGATAGGTCATGATATCTTTTATCATCAAAGCAACTGTGTTGTTATTAAATAATTGATTAGTTCAAATGTTGATATTTGTATTTGAAAGGAATTGTTTTGAAAATGGAGTGGTATGATTTGAGAACATTAATTGAAAACACAATGGTGCCAAAAAAATAAACAGCAGAGGTTATAATTAAAACAAGTTAATAGGGTGTAAAATAAATAATTATAAACAGCCGTCGTGTTTTAAAACCTGATAAAACACTGCTCGTTTTTTAAACTATAAATAAAAGACCACCGATTATTTGAGAATATCTGAGAGATTCACTCGATAGCAGATGCCCAGAACCATCAAAACATGTGCACTCTTTACAAATGTTAATTGTAACTTGATCATGACGCCGTCTGCAATTAAAGTGATTGGCTGCGGCTCGTGTTTTCTAAATTTATCTTGTGTTCTCAAATTCCCGTCGTGTTTTTTTGACAGTATAATACATGGCTTTGGCTTCTTTATTTGTTAACTATTTTTATTATTTTTGTCACATTCTTCCAGGGTTGACTAAAAGGTGATTGGATTAATATGCCACCGACAGCTTTATGCGTCTTCTTTCTGAGCGTCTTTTTGAGCTGTGAGGCTGCTCAAGAGCAATGCAGACAGGAATTTAACATACAAGGCATGGCTCTGAACGGATTCATCTTTAAGAAGTTCTCAGCAAGAGGTCCTCACGTGTGCGATGACAGATGTGACAGAGAACTCACATGTCAGAGCTTTAACTACGCCACAGAGACAAACACCTGCGAGCTGAACAACAGAACAAAGGAGGCAAGACCCAAGAATTTCAAACCAGACCCTGCGCGGTTTTACATCAGACGCTTAAATAACAGAGGTACGTATATGTAAGATTAATTTTAATTTCAGTGAATCGGAAAATTTTCTGTACCTCCTCTCGTAATCATCTGTCTAACGGCTCTAACCCAGATTATGTATTTTGGTAAGCTGATAGTTTCCAGGTCAAAAACGCTAAGAGCCGTGTCGGGAGTTTTCGATATTTAAACATTTTGTAAAGTTTAAAAACAAAAATGAACGAATGGCCGTCAACGTTAATATTTTCCAATTTACTGATGTGTTATTCTATCGTCTCTCCTATTTTCAAATCGTACAAATTATTCATAAAAAGATATTTAGATCCCGGTATCGGAAATTTATCAATTGTGTTCTAAAAAACGCAAAAATATAAAAATATAAATAGGAATTTATTCGAATGATCTTCTTTTAGAAAATGTATATTAATACTTTATAGAGATTTACTTTTAAAGCCTCCTCGCTCCAAAAAAAACACCGTAACCCAAAACGCAATTTAGTATAAAATACCGTTACTTCTCAAAAGAGCTGCATTTTGTGATAGATACCATTGTGATGATAAAACGTTGATTCTTATAAGAAAAAAACATGTTTATTTATTTATGTTTTTTTTAAAGTTCCTCTGGGTTCCATTCGTGAGCTGCCTGCAAAGTTTTGTCAGGAAATAAAGGCGAGCGAAGGAGAGAGAACCATAAGTGCTAACTACTGGTTGGACCTCGCAGACACTGGATTACCATATTTGTCCTTTTGTAACATGACGTCAGCAGGTGAGTCCTTGACCAATCTGCAATAATAAAGGCCTATATTAATAATGTTAGTATTATTATAAAGTATTAGCAGTTAATCTCATGTAATCGAGAATTGTAGTTGGACAATATCATCAGGCTGATGAAATTACATGTAATTAATCATTCCCGTGTCTCTTCTCTCGACGTCGAACGCCTTCTCGAGGCCAGTGTGAAGCCACAAAAAGTCATCGTTTCATGAATGTAAAAAACCTGAATGTTCATAGTTGCAGTAGTCATCAAGTAGTGTACATACAGTTGAACCTCTCTACAACGGTCACCCTGTAGCCTGCGTGGCAGGCGTATAAAGGGGAGGGAGGAGGGGAGTTCGAGCGCGAAGCGCGATCGCGCTCCATCGCGCTTCGCGCGCGCCGAACTCCCCTCCCTCCCCTTTCTACGCCTGCCACGCAGGCTAGTCACCCTGGGGCGGAATTAACTGACCGTTGAGTTGGCCGTTGCAGGGAGGTTTCAATAATTATAGTGAAAAGTATGGATACCGGCTGACGTCCGATTGGGACGAAAATTCCTGGCCGTTGTGGAGAGGTGGCCGTTTTACGTTACTGGAGGCTCGACTGTATATTTTTGTTCGACATCTCGGCTTCACAAAGAAATGTACTGTTATTCTATTTTTGTGGCATTCCTACTGTACTGATATGAATGATTCGCGCTCAGGAAATTCTCCAAAAAACTTTGAAATTGCATAATTTTGTGATACAGCATACCGGCAGGCAAGAAACATTCTAGAACTGAACCGGTATCAATACAAAACTTCAACCTGACAATGATACAGTCGAACCTCCACTAACGACCACCTCATTATAGCGGCCACCTCTCCACAACGGCCAGGATTTTTCGTCCCAATCGTACGTCTATCCATACTTTTCACTCTTATTGAAACCTCCCTGCAACGGCCCAGGGTGGCTGTTGTAGAGAGGTTTAACTGCAGTATACATGATGAAACATAAACTAATTGACATGTTAATTAACTCTTGCACATAGCAATCTACGACAATTGCTACAATAATGCTGTTGGTATTACCAATCCCAGTATCATCCCTGATAATCAGATGACAGCTTCATCACATTTGTACGATCATACCCAGCCCGCTGTCGGTCGACTCAACGATGACAGAGGTGGCTGGTGTGCCAAGGAATCTGACATGACTGATGACTGGCTACAGGTTGATCTTGGTAAAACAATGCAACTATGTGCTGCGGCCACCCAGGGAAGCATATATGGAAATGTCTGGGTTACAGACTTCAAGCTGTCTTACTCTTCTGATGAAAACACGTGGATCACATATCAATATGGAAATGGTACAGATGTGGTGAGATTTATTAATCTTTACAAAATTGTTGTGACGTTTAATGACGACGACGACGAGTGAAGACGACGAAGACGATTTTGACGACGATGGCGGATATGATGATTCCTTAATTAAACAACATTGCTTTGTAATAGTATAATGCATGGTAATAATAATGCATTTATATAGTGAAAACTTTGTAAAAATCTGAAAGGGCCAACGGACAATACAAAGTACCGGATCCTGGTGGATCTAATCAGGCAAATTTAAAGAATGAAAATACAATAACGAAAGGCTGACTGTACGGTTGCCGGATAAATGCGAATATATTTTCCAATATTTCGTCAGGCACGGCCTGACTTCTTCAGGGAACTAACTCCAAGAAAAAAACGTTACAATTTTAAACACCAAAAGACAAAAGAATTTATATAGTGCATTTTCTATATTTAACAAATAAATGCCAAAACCATGTCATAAAACACGACGGGAATTTGAGAACACGAAATAAATATTTCTCAAGTGTTCTCAAATAACCGGGTGTTTTATATAATACATGATTTTGGCTTCTTTATGTGCTTTAAAATATAGATTTAACGCGCGCAAAACGATAAAGCACGGCTTTTCTCAACCTTGTTCCCAGGGTCACCGTCTCTCTTCTTCCCGCCAAAAGCGAGAGAAAGAGACCCTGGCTCAGGCTGGTCACGTGTCTCAAATAAACGATTCGAGTGTACAACACTCGCGTATATAGTCGCAATTTTCCTTTTAATTTGTCCAACAAATGTTTGAAACGCGATAAAACGTTATAAAACAATTGGCTCATGCTTTTAGCTGTGCGTATATCGAGTTACGATGCACTTGGAAGTTTGGAGCCTCAAGAAACTAGAGTCGCCCCGAGAAACTCTTACGCTTCTCTTGCGCTCTCTAAACTTCCCGCGTTCATCATAACTCGATATAATATACGCACGCTAAAGCATGAACCAATTGTGAAATGTTCGCCTGTGCGGTTTCTTATAGGAATTTCACAAGGAGGGTAACAATACCACAGTTGACCAGCACAGGTTTCCAGCGCCAGTGGCTGCAAGATACATTCGCTTTCATCCAACTAAGCAGCATAAATGGAATTGCCTCAGAGTGGAGCTGAGTGAGTTGACATATTTAGATTTAGACCGAATATATGTTAGCGTGTTATTTTTATTAAGTTCCCCATCTGTACATTTCCTCTACAACTGAGCGATTATCTTATTTAAAAAAATAAAGTCAGAGTTGTCAGCCGCTCTTGCTGTTTTCAGAAAAGTGTTATTGGACGATCGATTTTCCTGTTATTGAATAACTTGAGAATAGCTGGGACTCGATGGGACAGCGCACAGTGTCCTCCCCTAGAAAGTAGCGATCTTTTTTCATGCGTGTCTGCTTTACTACAATTATACTAGTACTCACTTGTTGGCAAACGTTATCTAAAACCATATGTAACTTAATTTTATAAAACTCTTATGCTACATAGGCAATTGTGACAATAATACTGTTGGTATTGCCAGTCCCAGCATCATTCCAGATAATCAGATGAAAGCTTCATCTTACGTTGGCGAAAAATACCAGCCCACTCACGGTCGACTCAACGGTACCCTAGGCTGGTGTGCCGCCAGGAAACCTAACAGGACTGATGACTGGCTTCAGGTTGATCTTGGCAAAACAATGCAACTATGTGCTGCGGCCACCCAGGGATACAGAGATAGAATTTCTAGGATTACAGACTTCAAGTTGTCTTACTCTTCTGATGGAAACACGTGGATCACATATCAGTATGGAAATGGAACCGATGTGGTGAGATTTTATTTTATTTTTACAAAAGGTTCCGAATCGAAAGAAAGTGTTCTGACAATGATTATAACGACGATGATGTGACGATGAAAATGATGACGATTCCGATGATGATGACAATGGTGATTATGGCGACGATGATGATGTTGTTTGCGACGACGACGATCGTGAAGACGATGATGATAATGATGGTATAATGACGACGATACAAAAAATGACGACGATAAAAAATACGATGACGATGCCAATGAGGATGATCATGAGGAGGATGAGGATGATAATGAAGATGATGATGATGATGGTGGTGATAGTATAGTGATGACGACGATGACAATGATGAGGATGAAGATGAGGATGACGAAAATAATAATTTTAATGATGCCTTAAACAACATTTCATTTTAATTGTTAGAGATAAACAGCTTCCCGGTGTATTTTTATAGGAATTTCACAGGGAAGGCGATAGTAACACAGTCGACTATCACAAGTTTCCAGCGCCAGTGTCTGCAAGATACATTCGCTTTCATCCTACTAAGCAACATAGCGGCGGCGATAAATGCCTCAGAGTGGAGCTGTATAGGCGGGTCGACTATTAAGAGTGAGTTGTTATCTTTATTTATTAAGTTAGTTAAAACCAATAATAATTTTTATATGTTAGTCTAATAATTTTTATATATTATCACACTATTTGATGATGCGATGTATCAGGGCAGGTCTTTCATATATCGACAAATTATAAAATTCAACTACGCTAAGAAAAGATCAATCTCCTGCATCTTTCATAAAGTCGTTACGTCGGTGTCTACAAAACAGTAGACTCCAGAACTGTGATATATATGTAATTGGTATACACCTATTTCAATTATCGTTGTCGGATAGAAATGTTAAAGCCTGCAAGACAAGACCGAAAGGTAGCATGGGTCATTTCAAAATAGAAAACTGAAATGAGATATTAGTAAAAATATACTGGTATACTAATGCAAATGAGACAATCTGATTGGCTGAGCGACTCGTATACTATCAGCCATTAGTGTGCAGTGGCTGGAGGTCGTCTACAAAATTGCCGTTTCTTCTCGTTTCTCGGCCGAAGTTTTGGAGGAGAATTTGGAGTTAATACTAGACAATTGTTGTGATTTTTACTAAAACAACATCAACTATCACATCATAGAAATTGAGAGCGAATAATCTAATTGTTAATTAGTACCTGCAAAAAACATTATTTCTAACGTTTCCTTTTTGTTTTAAACCTGTAGAAGTAAGCTTTTAGCCAAATTATTTTTTAGCAGAATCATAGAACAGCTAGTAGAAAAAAACATGGAAAAATCTAATTCGGGGCACAGCAAATACATCACGTCCGAAATCAAAACTTGTAGATTTCTTTTCCACCGATATGCAAATTCAAATGAATACCCAGACTACCATTGGGTCTTGTCTTGTAGGCTTTACGCTTCTATCCGACAACGTTAATTGAAATAGGTGTATACGACACAAGTGAATAGTACTTTTTGCGCGCTCTGATTAGCTACTCGTATCAGAGAAACAGTGCAGAGAGTTTACGAGTATCAGTGTTACGTTCACAGCAAGACAAGTTTATTTCAATATGGCGACCTGTGAAAGCACATTGTCTCAGCATGCAAAGTTGACTACCAAGCCTAATCCTACAGTATGATCAAACCCAAATTTTAACAATGTTTGGTAACAAATTTTTTAAATTAATTTCATAGGATTGCAAGGTTAACTGTGACATCATTTGCTTTGGGCCTTCAGAAGCCTTCGACATCAAAGAAAACGAACTCACATGCATACAGTGTTAAACGCGTTTACCGGAATGGCTCATTGTTTTGTATTTTACTACTTGTCACACATAAATGTCAAAATACAAAGGAGGTGCGCTTGTAAATAACAAAGTAGTGTCCTTTTAAGGCTATATCTGAAATCCACCTGTATCACATGCGAAGTATATGTATCGCATTAGAAGGTTTAGTGTGTAGTGATACTGCCTAGTATTTCCAGAGGTGAATATAAGAACTGATCCGTCCTTCTGATTGGTCGTGACTAGCCTCCTTGCAGGCCATATCTGAAATGGCCTGCATCACATGCGAAGTATATGTATCGCATTAGAAGGTTTAGTGTGTAGAGTAATACTACCTTAGTATTTTCAGAAGGCAATATAAGAATATGTCCTTCTGATTGGTCGTGACTCGTGTCTTGCAGGCCATGTTCGAAATCCACCTGCATCACACGCGAAGTATATATATCGTATTAGACAGTTTAGGGTATGGTAATACTGTCTCATATGAGTATTTTCAGAAGTGAATATAAGAAACCATTGGTCGTGACTCGTGTCCTTAATTGCAGGCCATGTTTGAAATCCACCTGCATCACATGCGAAATACTTGTATCGTATTAGACAGTTTAGTGTGTAGTATTACTATCTAGTATAATTTTCAGAGGCATCGTCAGTGCTTTGGAAAAGACCCCTTTTACTCTCATAGTGCCTCTCTCTTTAATCAGGTAACAGTTCCCCTTAAATGCAAATTGAATATTCAAGCCTCTCGTCATGCATACGGTTGCGTCTGCGAGGTGTAAGCCTGGTCAGGCCCCGAGGCTCCCTTTCCTCTTTCTTCCACTGACTCAAGGGAAAAACCTGCTACCATGCAGGGATGTGTATATATTGTATAGTTTACTTTAATTTATCGAATGATTCTAAGGTAAGCGTGGTTACCAATCGCATGCGGAATTTGGTAGATAACGTACTTAAGGTCTGGCATTTTTAGTCATTGATATCCTGAAATTAGAGCAGTGAATGAAACATAGCACATCATATTCCGTGTTGTGTTTTATGACATATTATTTCTGGGGTAGATCCTTGCTTGTGTAGCCGCAATATATAGTCTTTATCTTTTATTAAGACTAGACTGATACGATGACAGCCAAGGGCAATAATTGTGTTAAGATAAGATAAGATAAGATAAGATAAGATACTTTATTTAACCACGTATCACTGAGGAGCTGAAAGAAGCTCGTTAAAACGTGAACGTGAAGTGTTTCTAGCAAACAATGTACATACTTTCTCTCTCCTATCAGATAGCATATTTTACTTAGGTCACAATGAATTATATATTACTTTTTAGCAACGTATTATATTCTTAGCATAATATAATATTTAGCGTTTTTTAGCTTCTTACATTTGATGCAGGGCCACTCTGGATATAGCTGAGCCGGCCTTTAAGCTGAATGAGCCATCCTTTGAAAATAGATCAGTTTACTTAACTTCACTCTATATTGTCAGTCTTTACGGATTGGTCCAGGTGTTGCATGTATAAATTGTATCATTAACACTTTTTGCCTTTTTATCAAGTAGCATTAAAGGTAACAAAAAAGCATTCGTTTATTAATTTTGTTGAGTTATTTTCATATCCATTTTAAATCTCTTTCACTGAGTTCTCTTAAATCTTGTTACATTTCTTCCGATATCGGACCTTTTGATCAGAGTACGAGTACGAAATTGAGTACGAGTATGAGCACGACTTTTCAAACCCAGTGCGCAGGGTTTACATTAACACGTCTAACATCAATCTTGTTCCTAGAGTCTCCTTCTCTACTGGTCAGCAACAGGGAGGAGCGAGGGCTCTGGGAACGTGACTGATTTGAAATTCGAAAAGTCGCACTCGTACGTAGTTAATTGAAATCTCATAGTCGTATTCCGATCTTAAGGTCGCTATATATTCATCACAAACTCCTGATAAATATAGAAACCCTACCAAATTAATCATTATAATTATACATGGAACCGTGTTAGACGTGGTGGCCTAACGGTTAGCGCGTTGGACTCCGGATCGAGTGGTCCGGGTTCGAGAGCAAGAATCTTTAATTTCACAGTGCCTCCGTCGCGGCAACCTGTCAACAATACTGGGGGGTTATCTGCGATGGACCGGCATCCCATCCAGGGGAGTAGCGATACTCCTAGACGTTTCATGCTACGGAAACCGGAGTTAACTGAGCACCAGCCTGAAATAAGGCCACTAGTCTTTAGACAGATTTTTACTGATATATGGAACCGTTTCTCGATATATATCTAACTAAATACATGGAACCGTGGGAGATGTGTTGGTCGAGTGGTTAGCGCGTTGGACTCCGGATTGAGTGGTCCGGGTTCGAGAGCAAGAATATATATATTTACTTTCACAGTGCATCGATCTCTTCACCTATCACGGCAACCGGTCAAAAATAATGGGGGGTTATCTGCGATGGACTGGCATCCCATCCAGGGGATTTGCGACACTCCTATAGTCGTTTTATGCTACGGAAACAGGTGTTAAGCGCTTGCCTCAAAAGCCACTAGTCTTTAGACAGACGCGAGGTAGGTATGTAAAGCCGTTCACTGGCATGGAGCCTTCAGTCATTCCGCCATGTTAGTTTCCCCAGCTGAGAGACGGGAAGGTGCGCTTTGTTGGTTAGAAGACCGCTGCCATCATGCCAAACATCGTCACCATATTCTTGTAACAGTTACAACCTCACTTGGGTTGGCCACTCCGCATGCGTATCTGTCAGTTCCTCCGCCCCAGTACGTCATCTTGTCGCCATCACGTGACACCCACCATCCGTAAAATGTATTTGAAGGGTTGTAATATTAAAGCACACTCGCGTGGCATTCGTATATGATAATAAACTGTCCGAAATTTGTTGAGAGTTCTGTTAGCGCTATAAGTTGAGCTACGTCTGTGAATAATTGCCTAGATCGCGGTAGCCTTTCACAAGGGTTCTATTTTCACTGTAATGACTGACAGCTGTCACTCCAACGCCCTCATTCATTTGCCAATCATGTCACAGTAAACAGTGACGTAATAATTATAATCGATCGCTATATTCGGTATTCAGCTAGTCGAACCTCCGCTAACGGATACCTCTCGTAAACGGACACTTATGTTCCAAGCTACATGCAAACACTACATTTTTAACCTCCCATAAGCGGACACCTCTCTTAAGCGGACACTTTTTCTGGGCCCGAGGGTGTCCGCTTACGGGAGGTTCGACTGTAGTTTTATGGTTTTATTTTATTTCAAAATGGATACATTTTCGTATTCTACAATTCTTAACAGTATAAGTATACACCAAAGTCATTAGTCAGAAAATCAGCCCCCGCATGTGTCTTTTGATGTAGACAGACATGACTATCTAGAAAGTTTTCATCAGACTATGTAAATACACTTGGCTGCAATTAATCAATTTATTTTATAAAAGTGAAAAAAATGTCATGTGATATAGTCCAAAGATTCACATTTTCCTGTGACTGCATAAAAGTAACGTATCGGTTTGGAGGCAAGACGTTGACCATTTGGGTACCAAATAAACATGTTTCAACATGAATTTTCTAGATCTGATGACAATAAGCACTAGCTTTGACAATAATTGGGGAAATGGCTTAAGCACACAACTCAAACTTATTATTTTACAAACTTTACAAACAAGAATTAGTTGCAAGTTCAATTGCGGTTACTTCCTTCAGTTATACAAATATTCTGATTAAAAATCACCACCAGAGTAGACGTACACTTGTGATAATTTGGACTCTGTTACAACTGTAAATTACTTGTAATATTGGTTATAACGTCAGTTTGCTGTTACATCCGACATGCAGTGATATTCCCAAAAGTGAATATTGTTTTGCTGGTACCAACTAATACCATTGTTTTGTGAAATGTTGACTTTTCCACCCACAGGAAGAAGTTGTTCACAGAACGAAATTGTCAACAGGAAGAAGTTGTCTCTTTTGAGTTTATAGCATCGTTCTAAAACAAACATAAATGAAGTGTTGTCGTCTCAAATGCAGGCCGGTGATTGGTTCTGAGTATAGATTGGCACCGGGGCACTGAGTTTGGTTCCTCGCCCCTATCATGCAGGGTCAATATTCAAAAGTTTTCTTCGATGAACTCCGTCGGCAATCTTTCTATCTCAGTTACTGGAATGCTTTATTCGCTGGAACACTGGGCTTGCTCAATCTAAAAGTAAGCGCAAGGTGAGTATTACAAGGTGTTAAAGGTGTCAAAAGTCATTTCTTTCGCGTAATTTGTTAACCGCTTTCGCGATTTGCGCGCGCTAAGTTTTATGAAAAATTGGATTATTTTCCCTCAACTCATTTTAGTACTTTAGAAAACTTCATGGAGACATAGTTCTGAATAGCTTTTCTTTACATAAGCAATTTACTGGCGAACAAAGTCCGACTTTCTTCGAAGCGGGCAGATCCCCACCGTCCCGGTCTTCTGAATAGGGTTAAAACTGAATACAATGACATTGTTAACTGAAAGAGAAAAATATAATTTATTAAAACATTGTCCGATAAGGTTGTACCACTATCAGTAGCGCATGGTTAGTCGACTTTGGATGTCGTACAGCGCGCAATAGTCCATGAATTGAAGAAAAGTAAGGGCTTGATTTTTACCCACTCATTTGAGTACCAAAGAAACACGTTTCAACAGGAATTTTCGGAAATTTAGTTCGGATGACAATAATCAATCTCTCGACACACTAAACATTTTCGGTAAAAACAGTGTAAAAATAAAATTGCAAGAAAGAAAAAAATCAGAGACGGGACAGGGGGAGGAGTCTATGGGAGGCGGGAAAATAGAAGGTGGGAAGCGGGATAGTGACGCATTTTGTGGCACTTGTCACATTTTGTGAGCCTGCTCGCAGGCTATACCTGACGCACTTTGTAATAACACTTGTCACATTTTGTGAGCCTGCTCGCAGGCTATACCTGACGCACTTTGTAATAACACTTGTCACATTTTGTGAGCCTGCTCGCAGGCTATACCTGACGCACTTTGTAATAACACTCATCGCACTTTGCAATAAAACTGAGCTGTCGATGTCGCACTGTGTAATAAAATCGACACTGATGAGCTGTCGCACATTGTAATAACCGCCTTCGCACATTGTCGAGCTAAATACGCTTTACCAGAATTATTATTTTCAATTTATTTTAATTCCGTTCGTATAGTTTGTGGGCCCAAATTTAATAAAGTCCGGATCAACAATCCCCTACAGCAACAAGACTTGGACTCCAACAAAATATATCGTCTCGTGTTCTGCGTGCTGTATTTGGCAAATTCTGCGACCTCTGTTCGCTTCTTTAAATCTGCCATGAAATGTTTTTATGTTTTGTGGATTTCCAGCAAGCAGGCCAGAAATAAGAGAAAATAAGAGCGAAATAAAAGCGAGAAACAATAGATCCTGTTCACGCGCTAAATATTTTCTGTTAATAGATCGACGCGTACGACTCGATTCCGGCAGACGATTCACACAAATTACTTGGGGGGCAGTATTGGGTTGATTGGTGCAATTTGGTGTGAATTTTGAGGCCCAGATGGTTTCAAATGCGTGTTAATATTTCTAAGTTGCTTTCTATTATTATATAGTTTTGTTCTAAACACTGTACACGTGCACTATGAAAATAAGAAAGTCCAACAATACAACACAAACTGCAAGAAGGGGCATTTACAAGGGACCTTAGGGAAGATGAATTCCTGTCTTCTCTGGAGGCAGTAGGTTTAGTACTGAGTTTTTCCACAAACTATCCAAAATAATTATTTTGAAAAAGTTTATTACAAAGTGCGAAGGCGATTATTACAAAATGTGACAAGTGTCATTACAAAGTGCGTCAGGTATTGCAAATTAAGTGCGACGAGATTATTACAAAGCCAGGACAGGACACACTGCCGACAATTATCTTAGCGAACATCTCAAGAAACACTGAAATAAGTGTCTTCAACGCGGTTCACACGGAAGGACACGTCCGTGAGTTGCGATTGGGATTTTTATCCATTTTTGTGTTTGTTTCTTTTTTTCAGGGTCCGTTGGTCGTCATCGTAATTATGATTGACAGTAGCCTGCGTGTCAGGCGCAGAAAGGGGAGGGATGAGCGAAGTTCGAGCGCTCTCGCGGCAATGTAAAACGCAATCGTTAGTTGGATTTTGTTCGGGTTTTATTGAAAAGCGCAGTAATGAAAACAATGTCAATCCTGCACCCATTTCAAGCATGTAAGCTGGCTAATCGTCGCACTATTAAGTCAAGAATGTATTATGCTTATAGGATCCGTTATTAATTTTGCACAGCCGTCAGAAACTAAACCAACAAGTTATAAATGAAAATTCAATTCCAAATATTAGTGAATTCAAACTACGTGGTTTTGATAGTTTTATTACGATCAGAGATAAGATGAAATAGATAAAGCGTGAACAGTTTTGGAAATGGATCGCTATATTCGGTATACTTTTATATACACCTATTTCAATTAACGTTGTCGGATAGAAAGCGTAAAGCCTACAAGACAAGACCGATTGGTAGTCTGGGTATTCGATTCATTGTAATTTCCATATCGGTTGAAAAGGAAATCTACAAGTTTTTATTTTATTTTCGGACGTGATGTATTTGGTTTGCCCCGAATTAGATCATTTGTTTTTCCATGTTTTTTCACTAGCTGATTCTGCTGAAATTAAGTTTGGCTAAAAGTAGCTTACTTCTACAGGTTTAAAACAAAAAGAAAACGTTAGAAATAATGTTTTTCATGTTACTTCTCATTAGTATTCGGTGCGTGCAGCAGTTTTCTACTTTTAACCATATGCATGCTACCTTTCGGTCTTGTCTTGCGGGCTTTGCGGGCTTTTAAAAACATTTCTATCCGACAACGTTAATTGAAATAGGTGTATATATTTTTAAATTTGACAAATGAATAAATTTTCGTTATTCAAGAAGTATACACCAAATTGGTAAGACATTATTCAGAAAACCACCCCCGCGTGTGTCTTTTGACTTTGACGTAGACAGACGCACTATCTAGAAAGTTTTCACCAGGCTATGTAAATACTTTGACAGAAACTGGGCAAATGAAAAGTACTTAGTCAAAACTAAGTCAATAATAAACTTCTCCATCTTCATTGTTTTGTTAAATGTTTATGAAAATGATATCCATGACTGCAGGTGCTGCTGATACAGGAAGAAATTGTCTCCTTTGAGTTGATAATAAAGTAAAACAAACAGAAAGGAACGTTAGAAATTCACAAACGCTGAGGCGAAGCCACAATCGCGGTGAGTAATGTTGGTCTTGTATGATTGTGTAAAACATCGCTGTTTTAGTCATGTTGTTGCTCTAATTGCCTCTCGGTTTGTAGGTCAGAAAATGTAATTTGTATTTAGAGTTTCAATTAACTACGTCGAGAACCATAACACTGTTTATGTTGGGTTGGTCCGTAACCTTGCAAAAGCGCCGGACAAAAAGAACTCGCCGACCAATATTTCCCAATTATTATATGGCAAACTGGTCCACGATGAAAAGGAGCATTCTGATTGGTTCCCTGAGCGGTCCGAATTTTGCCAATACGGACCGCTAAGATGGACCGCTTAAGAACTCATTTCGCCAAATTCCTTTTATGAAACATTGAACAAAAGAAAACTGTTTTCTATTAAGTAGAAACATTTTATCTCATGTCTGGCGGACAATTTTGGTAAAAACGTTTCGCAAAGTGGCCTGAAAAATGCAAGAATATGCTCACGGCTTTGGCGCGCGCGCGTTAGCCGAGAATGGTTGCTTTAATTTCTCAGCAATTTGTTTTAAAAAATCCATTATAATAAAAACTTTATTGAACTAGCTTGTTCGGTCCGTATTGGGTTCGGCTCGGTCTATAAACTTGCAAGAAATGAACTCGACCAATATTTTCCCAATACGGACCTCACGCTAGTTCAATCATATATACGGACCTCGCGCTAGTTCATTGACATATATTTTAAGACTTATTTTATTGTTATTACTCAAACATAATTTAGAATTAAGCACGGTTTACCGAAGATGCATAAAAGCTCGACAAACATAGATATACAGGTAACCTTGTATTCCCTAATACAGACCGAACAAGGTAGTTCAATATATTAATATAAAGTTTTTATTATAATGGCTGTTTTGAAACCCTGCTAATAATTATAAATTGTTGCATTCATTCTCAGCAAACGCGAGCGTCAACGTTAAGCATATCACGAGCGGCATAATTTTGCATTTTTCTAATCGAAATCGAAATTTCTACTTAATATAAAAACAGTTGTTAAATGGCATTTTTCAGGCCACTTTCGTAAAAGTTTAATCGAAATATAAATCATTCTACAAAGTAAAAAAACAGTTTTCTTTTGTTCCATAAGACCGATCAGGGAACGTTTGGATCAGTTTGCCATTGAGTATAATAAGTAATGTATTTTATGAATTCCCAGCGCCGAGAATATATTTTCTGGGGGCAACGGAATCCGCCCGCCTGAACTTTGAACGTTTATAACTTTTTTATTATTGGAGTAAAAGGCGAAAAACGTTTTCGACTTTACAAAACATTCATCTGGAAACAATTTGGTATGACATGTCATTGTTCACGGAACCTTAATAATTAATCATTCATAAAGAGAATACAAAAGAAATGAATGTTTAATGAGTGTCTTTGTATTTGATAAAGATGCGGCTAAACCTTTTGCTCAATGTTCTCGTCCAAAACAAACTAAAATTTCAAGATTAGAATCAGATTCAATAAGAGGGAAGGTTTTTGAAGTCGTTTAATTAAAAAATCTCGCAGAACTTGTTTTATCAGGTCTAAAAACACTCGGCTTCGCCTGCTCGTTTTTTAAACATTACATAAAACACCCGGTTATTTGAGAAAATTTGAGAAATTCACTCGATAGCAGATGCCCAGAACCATCAAAACATGTGCACTCTTTACAAAAGTTAATTGTAACTTGATCATGACGCCCGTCTGCAATAAAGTGATTGGCTGCGGCTCGTATTTTCTAAATTTCTCTAACTTGTGTTCTCAAATTCCCGTCGTGTTTTATGACAGTGTAATACATTGCTTTGGCTTCACCTTATTTGTTAATTAATATGCAAATAGGAGACGGGATCACTTTAATTGCAGACGGTGTCATGATCGAGTTACAATTAAGCTTTGACGGACATCCGATATCGATTGAATTCACATAAAATCTCCCATTTATATACCATACAGTTACCATTTATATTACCTTATTCTCACTTATTTTCGCGAGTATTAAATTTCGCGGTTTTCGCGATGTGGCAAAAAACGCGAAAATAAATACGATATTTTTCGTAAAATTTTAAAGCCTTTGAGCCCTTTTTTCTCAGAAATCGCGAAAATAAAGCAGGCTCGCGAAATACGGATCTGTCGATTTCGCTTAATTAAGTACGCGCGAAAATGAGTGAGAATAAGGTATTCAAATTGTGAATTACGCTTGAGAAAATCAGTCGATGGGTGATTCAGTAAAGCCCCCGACACATAACGCGATTTGAAACACTCGTCGCAGCGATCGGTGAAAATCGCCAAGTGTGCCCGCTTCTGTGACGATGAATTTCGCCATCGATTTTGATCGCCGCGTCGCCGATATCTGGCATGTCAGATATTGGCGATAAAATTCGCCAGCAATCGCCAAGTGTGCCCGGTCCCGCAATTGAAATCGTCAGTCTCCAACTATTCAACCAAGCAGATTTCGTGGTTTCCGTGAATGCCTTGGGACCGAATCGTCAGAAAAATCGCCGGAAAAATCGCCAAGTGTGCCGCAGCACGCAGTGGTGAATTTCACTGGCGATCAAATTCGCTGCGACGAGCGTATAAAATCGCCTAGTGTGTCGGGGGCTTAACGGTAGTGTGTGTGTTTTTATAAAACATAGACTGAAAACTGCGCGCGCTCTGATTGGTTAAAAACCGTGTTTTATCAGAGTTAAATAATGCATGGCTTTGTCTTCTTAATTGTTAAATATTTGTTATTGTGTTTAAAAAATTTTTCCTGCAGGGAAATATGCGGCCGATAGTTTTTTGGCGTCTTCCTTTTGAGCATGTTTTTGAGCTGTGAGGCTGCTCAAGAGCAATGCAGACAAGAATTTAACATACAAGGCATGGCTCTGAACGGATTCATCTTTAAGAAGTTCTCAGCAAGAGGTCCTCACGTGTGCGATGACAGATGTGACAGAGAACTCACATGTCAGAGCTTTAACTACGTCACAGAGACAAACACCTGCGAGCTGAACAACAGAACAAAGGAGGCAAGACCCGAGAATTTCAAACGAGATCCTGCGCGGTTTTACATCAGACGCTTAAATAACAGAGGTAGCGTATACGTAAGATTAATTCGAACAATTTTACTTTCAGTGAATCGGCAAATTTTCTGTATCTCCTCTCGTAATCAACTGTCTAACGGCTCAAACCCAAATTATGTATTTTGGTAAGCTGATAGTTTCCAGGTCAAAAACGCTAAGAGCCGTGTCGGGGTTTTTCGATATTTAAACATTTTGTAATGTTGAAAAAAAAAACCCTAAGAAAAAAACAGAACTCTGGCGAAGGGCCGTCAACGTTAATATTTTCCAGTTGACTGATGTGTTATTCTATCCTCTCTCTTTTTTTTTTGGGGGGGGGGGGGGGGGGGATCGTACAAATTCTTTTTAAAACGATATTTCGATTGTATATCAAAAATTTATCAATTCTGTTCTAAAAAACGCAAAAATACATCAATATAAATAGGATTTAGGTACCTCAAAAGACTGCAATTTGTGATATACCATTGTAATGATAAGACGTTCTTATAATATTTTTCGAAGCTCCTCTGGGTTCCATTCGTGAGCTGCCGGCAAAGTCTTGTCAAGGAATAAAGGCGAGCGAAGGAGAGGGAACCATAAGCAGTAACTACTGGTTGGACCGCGCAGACACTGGATTACCATATTTGGCTTATTGTAACATGACGTCAGGAGGCGAGTCCTGATTAGCTACCCTAAACCATTCTGCAATAATAATTAAAGGGACACTGTCCTTTGAAATTCTGCAAACATTTTGTTGCATTATGGAATTATGCAATATAAGAATATGTCCTTCTGATTGGTCGTGACTCGTGTCTTGCAGGCCATGTTTGAAATCCACCTGCATCACATGCGAAGTATATATATATCGTATTAGACAGTTTAGGGTATGGTAATACTGTCTCATATGAGTATTTTCATAAGTGAATTTAAGAAACCATTGGTCGTGACTCGTGTCCTTAATTGCAGGCCATGTTTGAAATCCACCTGCATCACATGCGAAATACTTGTATCGTATCAGTTTAGTGTGTAGTATTACTATCTAGTATAATTTTCAGAGGCATCGTCAGTGCTTTGGAAAAGACCCCTTTTACTCTCATAGTGCCTCTCTCTTTAATCAGGTAACAGTTCCCCTTAAATGCAAATTGAATATTCAAGCCTCTCGTCATGCATACGGTTTGCGTCTGCGAGGTGTAAGCCTGGTCAAGCCCGAAGCTCCCTTTCCTCTTTCTTCCACTGACTCAAGGGAAAAACCTGCTACCATGCAGGGATGTGTATATATTGTATAGTTTACTTAATTTAATCGAATGATTCTAAGGTAAGCGTGGTTACCAATCGCATGCGGAATTTGTAGAAAACGTACTTAAGGTCTGGCATTTGTAGTCATTGATATCCTGAAATAGAGCAGTGAATGAACACAGCACATCATATTCCGTGTTGTGTTTTATGACATATTATTTCTGGGGTAGATCCTTGCGCGTGTAGCCGCATATATAGTCTTTATCTTTTATTAAGACTAGACTGATACGATGACAGCCAAGGGCAATAATTGTGTTAAGATAAGATAAGATAAGATAAGATAAGATAAGATAATAAGATAAGATACTTTATTTAACCACGTATCACTTGAGGAGCTGAAAGAAGCTCGTTTTAAAACGTGAACGTGAAGTGTTTCTAAGCAAACAATGTACATACTTTCTCTCGCCTATCAGATAGCATATTTTACTTAGGTCACAATGAATTATATATTACTTTTAGCAACGTATTATTCTTAGCATAATATAATATTTAGCGTTTTTAGCTTCTTACATTTGATGCAGTGGCCACTCTGGATATAGCTGAGCCGGCCTTTAAGCTGATATGAGCCATCCTTTGAAAATAGATTCAGTTTACTTAACTTCACTCTATATTGTCAGTCTTTACGGATTGGTCACAGGTGTTGCATGTATAAATTGTATCATAAACACTTTTTGCTTTTATCAGTGGCATTAAAGGTAACAAAAAAGCATTCGTTTATTAATTTTGTTGAGTTATTTTCATATCCATTTCAAAGCTCTTTCACTGAGGTCTCTTAAATCTTGTTACATTTCTTCCGATATCAGGGACATTTTGATCATATTACGAGTACGAAATTGAGTACGAGTATGAGCACGACTTTTCAAACCCAGTGCGCAGGTTTACATTAACACGTCTAACATCAATCTTTGTTCCTAGAGCCTCCTTCTCTACTGGTCAGCAAACAGGGAGGAGCGAGGGCTCTGGGAACGTGACTGATTTGAAATTCGAAAAGTCGCACTCGTACGTAGTTAATTGAAATCTCATAGTCGTATTCCGATCTAAAGGTCGCTATATATTCATCACAAACTCCTGATCAATATAGAAACCCTACCAAATTAATCATTATAATTATACATGGAACCGTGGGAGACGTGCTGGCCTAATGGTTAGCGCGTTGGACTCCGGATCGAGTGTGGTCCGGGTTCGAGAGCAAGAATCTTTAATTTCACAGTGCCTCCGTCGCGGCAACCTGTCAACAATACTGGGGGGTTATCTGCGATGGACCGGCATCCCATCCAGGGGAGTAGCGATACTCCTAGGACGTTTCATGCTACGGAAACCGGAGTTAACTGAGCACCAGCCTGAAATAAGGCCACTAGTCTTTAGACAGATTTTTACTGATATATGGAACCGTTTCTCGATATATATCTAACTAAATACATGGAATCGTGGGAGACGTGTTGGTCTAGTGGTTAGCGCGTTGGACTCCGGATTGAGTGGTCCGGGTTCGAGAGCTAAGAATAGATATATTTACTTTCACAGTGCATCGATCTCAGTTCACCTATCACGGCAACCTGTCAAAAATAATGGGGGTTATCTGCGATGGACTTGGATCCCATCCAGGGGATTTGCGCTACTCTATAGTCGTTTTATGCTACGGAAACAGGAGTTATAAAGCGCTTGCCTCATAAGCCACTAGTCTTTAGACAGACGCGAGGTAGGTATGTAAAGCCGTTCACTGGCATGGAGCCTTCAGTCATTCCGCCATGTTTAGTGTCCCCCAGCTGAGAGACGGGAAGGTGCGCTTTGTTGGTTTGAAGACCGCTGCCATCATGCCAAAACATCGTCACCATATTCTTGTAACAGTTACAGCCTCACTTGGGTTTGGTCACTCCGCATGCGTATCTGTCAGTTCTTCCGCCCCAGTACGTCATCTTGTCGCCATCACGTGACACCCACCATCCGTAAAATGTATTTGAAGGGTTGTAATATTAAAGCACACTCGCGTGGCATTCGTACATAATAAACTGTTCGAAATTTGTTGAGAGTTCTGTTAGCGCTATAAGTGAGCCACGTCTGTGAATAATTGCCTAGATCGCGGTAGCCTTTCACAAGGGTTCTATTTTCACTGTCATGACTGACAGCTGTCACTCCAACGCCCTCATTCATTTGCCAATCATGTCACAGTAAACAGTGACGTAATAATATAATCGATCGCTATATTCGGTATACAGCTAGTCGAACCTCCGCTAACGGATACCTCCCGTAGGCGGACACCTCTCGTAAACGCGACACTTATGTTCCCAGCTACATGCAAACACTTACATTTTTAACCTCCCATAAGCGGACACCTCTCTTAAGCGGACACTTTTTCTGGTCCCAAGGGTGTCCGCTTACCGGAGATTCGACTGTAGTTTTATGTTTTTATTTTATTTCAAATGGATACATTTTTCGTATTCTACAATTCTTAACAGTATAAGTATACACCAAAGTCATTAGTCAAAAATCAGCCCCCGCATGTGTCTTTTGATGTAGACAGACCTAGAAAGTTTTCATCAGACTATGTAAATACACTTGGCTGCAATTAATCAATTTATTTTATAAAAGTGAAAAAAATGTCATGTAAGATTCACATTTTCCTGTGACCGCATAAAAGTAACGTCTCGGTTTGGAGGCAAGATGATGACCATTTGAGTACCAAAGAAACCTGTTCAACAGCATTTTCCGAAGTCTAGATCTGATGCATGACAATAAGCACTACGGCTTTGACAATAACTGGGGAAATGGCTTAAAGCACTCAACTCAACTTATTATTTTACAAACTTTACAAACAAGAATTAGCTGCATGTTCAATTGCGGTTACTTCCTTCAGTTATACAAATATTCTGATTAAAAATCACCACCAGAGTAGACGTACACTTGTGATAATTTGACTCTGTTATAACTGTAAATTACTTGTAAATATTGGTTATAACGTCAGTTTACTGTTGCATCCGACATGCAGTGATATTCCCAAAAGTGAATATTGTTTTGGTAGGGTACCAACTAATACATTGTTTTGTGAAATGTTGACTTTTCCACCCACAGGAAGAAGTTGTTCACAGAACGAAATTGTCAACAGGAAGAAGTTGTCTCTTTTGAGTTATAGCATCGTTCTAAAACAAATATAAATGAAGTGTTGTCGTCTCAATGCAGGCCGGTGATTGGTTCTGAGTATAGATTGGCACCGGGCACTGAGTTTGGTCCTCGCCCCTATCATGCAGGGTCAATATTCAAAAGTTTTCTTCGATGAACTCCGTCGGCAATCTTTTTATCTCAGTTACTGGAATGCTTTATTCGCTGGTAACACTGGGCTTGCTCAATCTAAAAGTAAGCGTAAGGTGAGTATTACAAGGTGTTAAAGGTGTCAAAAGTCATTTCTTTCGCGTAATTTGTTAACCGCTTCGCGAATTTGCGCGCGCTAAGTTTTATGAAAAATTGGATTATTTTCCCTCAACTCATTTTAGTACTTTAGAAAACTTCATGGAGACATAATTCTGAATAGCTTTTCTTTACATAAGCAATTTACTGGCGAACAAAGTCCGACTTTCTTCGAAGCGGGCAGATCCCCACCGTCCCGGTCTTCTGAATAGGGTTTAAAACTGAATACAATGACATTGTTAACTGAAAGAGAAAAATATAATTTATTAAAACATTGCCGATAAGGTTGTACCACTATCAGTAAGCGCATGGTTAGTCGACTTTGGATGTCGTACAGCGCGCAATAGTCCATGAATTGAAGAAAAGTAAGGGCCTGATTTTTACCCACTCATTTGAGTACCAAAGAAACACGTTTCAACAGGAATTTTCGGAAATTTAGTTGGATGACAATAATCATTCTCTCGACACACTAAACATTTTCGGTAAAAACAGTGTAAAAATAAAATTGCAAGAAAGAAAAAAATCAGAGACGGGACAGGGGGAGGAGTCTATGGGAGGCGAGAAAATAGAAGGTGGGAAGCGGGATAGTGACGCATTTTGTGGCACTTGTCACATTTTGTGAGCCTTCTCGCAGGCTATAGCTGACGCACTTTGTAATAACACTTGTCACATTTTGTGAGCCTCAGTCCGCAGGCTATACCTGACGCACTTTGTATGATAACACTTGTCGCACTTTGCAATGAAATAGCTGTCACATTTTGTAATAATCGTCACACTTTGTTATACCTATCACACTTTGTAATAATCTCGGCGCACTTTGTAATACCTGACGCACTTTTGTAATAACACTCATCGCAATTTGCAATAAAACTGAGCTGTCGATGTCGCACTGTGTAATAAAATCGACACTGGTGAGCTGTTCGCACATTGTCGAGCTAAATACACTTTACCAGAATTATTATTTTCAATTTATTTGAATTCCGTTCGTATAGTTTGTGGGCCCAAATTTAATAAAGTCCGGATCAACAATCCCCTACAGCAACACGACTTGGACTCCAACAAAATATATCGTCTGTTCTGCGTGCTTTATTTGGCAAATTCTGCGACCTCTCTTCGTTTCTTTAAATCTGCCATGAAATGTTTTATGTTTTGTGGATTTCCAGCAAGCAGGCCAGAAATAAGAGAAAATAAGAGCGAAATAAAAGCGAGAAACAGGAGATCCTGTTCACGCGCTAAATATTTTCTGTTAATAGATCGACGCGTACGACTCGATTCCGGCAGACGATTCACACTAATTACTTGGGGGGCAGTATTGGGTTGATTGGTGCAATTTGGTGTGAATTTTGAGACCCAGATGGTTTCAAATGCGTGTTAATCTTTCTAAGTTGCTTTCTATTATTATATAGTTTTGTTTCTAAACACTGTACACGTGCACTATGAAAATAAGAATGTCCAACAATACAACACAAACTGCAAGAAGGGGGCATTTACAAGGGCCAGTTAGGGAAGATGAATTCCTGTCTTCTCTGAGCCCTCCCCCTGGAGGCAGTAGGTTTAGTACTGAGTTTTTCCACAAACTATCCAAAATAATTATTTTGAAAACGTTTATTACAAATTGCGAAGGCGGTTATTACAAAATGTGACAAGTGTCATTACAAAGTGCGTCAGGTATTGCAAATTAAGTGCGACGAGATTATTACAAAGCCAGGACAGGACACACTGCCGACAATTATCTTAGCGAACATCTCAAGAAACACTGAAATAAGTGTCTTCAACGCGGTTCACACGGAAGGACACGCCCGTGAGTTGCGATTGGGATTTTTATCCATTTTTGTGTTTGTTTCTTTTTTTCAGGGTCCGTTTGTCGTCATCGTAATTATGATTGACAGTAGCCTGCGTGTCAGGCGCAGAAAGGGGAGGGATGAGCGAAGTTCGAGCGCTCTCGCGGCAATGTAAAACGCAATCGTTAGTTGGATTTTGTTCGGGTTTTATTGAAAAGCGCAGTAATGAAAACAATGTCAATCCTGCACCCATTTCAAGCATGTAAGCTGGCTAATCGTCGCACTATTAAGTCAAGAATGTATTATGCTTATAGGATCCGTTATTAATTTTGCACAGCCGTCAGAAACTAAACCAACAAGTTATAAATGAAAATTCAATTCCAAATATTAGTGAATTCAAACTACGTGGTTTTGATAGTTTTATTACGATCAGAGATAAGATGAAATAGATAAAGCGTGAACAGTTTTGGAAATGGATCGCTATATTCGGTATACTTTTATATACACCTATTTCAATTAACGTTGTCGGATAGAAAGCGTAAAGCCTACAAGACAAGACCGATTGGTAGTCTGGGTATTCGATTCATTGTAATTTCCATATCGGTTGAAAAGGAAATCTACAAGTTTTTATTTTATTTTCGGACGTGATGTATTTGGTTTGCCCCGAATTAGATCATTTGTTTTTCCATGTTTTTTCACTAGCTGATTCTGCTGAAATTAAGTTTGGCTAAAAGTAGCTTACTTCTACAGGTTTAAAACAAAATAGAAATTAGAAATAATGTTTTTCATGTTACTTCTCATTAGTATTCGGTGCGTGCAGCAGTTTCTACTTTTAACCATATGCATGCTACCTTTCGGTCTTGTCTTGCGGGCTTTGCGGGCTTTTAAAAACATTTCTATCCGACAACGTTAATTGAAATAGGTGTATATATTTTTAAATTTGACAAATGAATAAATTTTCGTTATTCAAGAAGTATATATACACCAAATTGATAAGACATTATTCAGAAAACCACCCCCGCGTGTGTCTTTTGACTTTGACGTAGACAGACGCACTATCTAGAAAGTTTTCACCAGGCTATGTAAATACTTTGACAGAAACTGGACAAATGAAAAGCACTTAGTCAAAACTAAGTCAATAATAAACTTCTCCATCTTCATTGTTTTGTTAAATGTTTATGAAATGATATCCATGACTGCAGGTGCTGCTGATACAGGAAGAAATTGTCTCCTTTGAGTTGGTAATATATTGTAAAAACAAACAGAAAGGAACGTTAGAAATTCACAAACGCTGAGGTGAAGCTATTAGCAGTGTCCTTCGACCACAATCGCGGTGAGTAATGTTAGTCATGTATGATTGTGTAAAACATCGCTGTTTTAGTCGTTTTGTTGCTCTAATTGCCTCTCGGTTTGTAGGTCAGAACATGTAATTTTTATTCAGAGTTTCAATTAACTACGTCGAGAACTATAACACTGTTTATGTTGGGTTGGTCCGTAACCTTGCAAAAGCGCCGGACAAAAAGAACTCGCCGACCAATATTTCCCAATTATTAAGTAGCTAGGAACATTTTATCTCATGTCTGGCGGACAATTTTGGTATAAACGTTCCGCAAAGTGGCCTGAAAAATGCAAGAATATGCTTAGCTTTCAGCAATTTAAAAAAAAAGCCATTATAATAAAAACCTTTATTGAACTAGCTTGTTCGGTCCGTATTGGGCACGGTCCATAAACTTGCAAAAAAAGAACTCGACCAATATTTTCCCAATACGGACCTCACGCTAGTTCAATAACATATATATACAGACCTCATTGCCATATATTTTTAAGACTTATTTTATTGTTATTACTCAAACAAAATTTCGAATTAAGCACGGTTTACCAAAGGATGCATAAAAGCTCGACAAACATAGATATACAGGTAACGTGGTCAGTATTCCCTAATACAGACCGAACAAGGTAGTTCAATTTAACAAATAAAGAAGCCAAAACCATGTATTATACTGTCATAAAACACGATGGGAATTTGAGAACACGAGAGAAATTTAGAAAACACGAGCCGCAGGCGAGTGTTTTCTAAATTTCGTTTTCTAAATTTCTCTTGTTCCATGTTTCGGCATGAGCGGTCCATCTTATATTAGCGATCCATATTCCAAGACTGATCAGTGAACGTATGGATCTGTTTGCCATTGAGTATAATAAGTAATGTATTCATGAATTACCAGCGATAATATCTTTTCTGGGGGCGACGGAATCGCCCGCCTGAACTTTGAACGTTTATAACTGTTGATACGGTTTTATCTGAGTGTTGCGTGATGTCACGCAGGATACTGAATATGTAATGAACTTTGGACCCATGTGACCGAGGTCATGTGATTTGTAGTTGATCTTGTGGTTGAAGTCGTCGTTCGGGGACGACAGATTGTAATCGGTAGTTTTTCATGAATTTTAGTTATTAAATCGTTGAGTTGAAATCAAGTTGATAGTTGGAATCAACATCTGGTCCTTCGAGAACGGAATATCGCATTGAGGAGATTGTGGATCTCATTGGAGTCGAAATTTCTTGAATTTGCAAGAGTGAAATTTAGCCGCGTTCGGGGCTCGAAACACCGCCGTGTGTTGTGAATTGTCGAAAGCATGGAGAATCTAGAGAAGCTCAAAAAGGAGAAAACGGGCACTTAAATCAAGTCTTACCAAGTATTTGAACGAGTTAGCCGTGGAATTATCGTTGGAAGCGCCGAAGAAAGAAAAAGTTACGGAAAGGTTACAAGACATCGAAAAGAGACGGGACGAATTGCTGGAAATATTGGATAATCTCCAAACCTTGTACAAACAAAAGGAAGACGCGACAAATGCAGCCTCAACTGAGGACGAAGCCGATGGTATAGTGGACCGTGTCGATAGCGAACGAGTGGAGCTCGATTGTTTTTAGCGAAAGGAGGCAGCCAAAAACAGTGGAGGAAATTCTAATGTCAAGAGCGGGAATCGGAGAGCACGAGTGCGAAGGATAGTCACGTGGTCGACCCAAACAAGCAACTCGAGCGGATTCGAATTCCTAAATTTTCGGGCGATAAGATGAAATATCCAACGTGGTGGGCAGCGTTTTCAAGTTGCGTCGATGAAACTTCGTTGTCACCACAATTTAAATGTTGCGGCTGGAAGGTTGCCTGGAAGGCGAGGCAGCAGAGACGGTGAAAGGACTAGGTTATTCGGTGGAGGCGTATGAAGCGGCGAAGCAAGATTGAATCGAAAGTATGGAGGAAATCGGCGACAGGTTCAGGCGCATATTGATGAGCTAAGAAAGATGAAGCCCATAAATGCAGAGAACCCTCGAGAGCTGGAAAAATTTGCAGACCTAGTGGAAAGAACAGTGGTTACTTTAAAGGAAAATAAACAGATCTCTGATCTTGAAGGGGAACCTTGTATGCTATTGTGCTAGAGAAAATACCCCAGTCTCTACTCAGCCAGTTTTACAGATGGATTAAAGAAAAGGGAAAAATGGAGTCTCTTGAGGAACTACGAGAATGGGTCGCTGAAGAAGCTGAATACCAGGTGCATGCGTCGGAGGTAAAGCATGGTGTTTCTAGTGCAGAAGGGAGGCAGGTCAAGTCGCCACGGTCATATTTCGGGACTGGAGACAAGCGTGACCGCCCTTGCAAGGTGTGCAACCAAAAACACCCTGTTTGGAAGTGTGATGTGCTAAAAGGGATGGAAAATAGGAAGAAGTGGGAGACAGCGAAGAAACTCGGTCTGTGTTACTGTTGCCTAGGAAAAGGACACCTGAGAGAGGCATGTCATTGGAACAAAGAGTGCGGAATTGACGGTTGCAAGGAGCTTCACCACCGCATACTTCATCAGGAGAAAATTCTTCCCGATTCCAAGGAGGGGAATTCTGACGCATCGAATGTGGCTGGGAATGAGTCCAGTACGTATGAAACAGTAAAGGAACATGAACAGCGAAGAATCGCCCTTCGCACTGTTCCAGTTATTCTGAAATATGGGCCAAGCGTTTGCAAGTTAATTGCTTCATAGATGAAGGAAGTGACACGACCTATGTCAACGAAGATGTAGTGGAAGAGTTGGGCATGGAAGGTCGGAAAGAGAAGTGACCATTAACGTTGCAATGATCATAAGGTAGATCTTATGTCAGCCACCATGGAGATTGGATTGGAGAGTTTAGACGGTCGAGTAGACACCACCATCGTAGCAAGGACCTCGCACAGCATTTGTGGAGGAATGAAACCTACCAACTGGCTTCAGATAAGAGATCAGTGGAAGCATTTAAGGAACATTCCCTTCCAAAACTTGGAACGAGGAGTAAAATCGATGTCCTCATTGGCTCAGATTACTACAATCTGATATTTCCCATGAAGGAAGTTCGTGGAGGCGATGGCGAGCCTAGTGCCAGACTTTGTCCATTAGGGTGGACAGCCATTGGTACCATTGATGTGTGTGAGCAACAAGAGGGATGTAACACAGGATTCCTTCACACCTATCGTATGCAGAGGTCAGACAGTGATGACGGGGAACTTAACATTCTGATGAAACAATTTTGGAGCCTGGAGGCCATTGGCATCACGCCTCAAGTGGATCGACAACTGACCCCAGATGAGAAGCTAGCCTTCAACAAAGTCAGCGAATCCATAAGATTCACTGGAGAAAGATATGAAGTTACTGTGCCGTGGAAATACCACAGACCACACTTGCCATCAAACCGGCAGATGGCTGAAAAGCGCCTTCGCTCAGTTGAAAAGAAGTTGATTCAGGATGAGAAGCTCGCTCAGGCGTACCAATCGGCGATTGATGACTACTTAAGCAAAGGATACATTCGAGAAGTCCCTGAGGAGGAGCCTAAACCCCCATCGGAATGGTTTCTTCCACACTTCCCAGTGGTTCGTCCAGAGAAATCTACGACTAAAGTGCGGATCGTATTCGATGGCTCGGCTCAGAAAGATGGAAAGAGTTTGAACAGTGAATCACTACCAGGTCCTAAGTTACAAAGTGACATTGTGGACATTCTAGTAAAGTTCAGGAAGGAACTATTTGCCTTGGTTGGTGACGTGACTCAAATGTACCATCAACTAATTCTCAGACCAGTGGACAGGCCATTGCACAGATTTCTGTATAGGAACTTGAACAGTGATGATACACCAGGGTGTACGAGTTTCAGAGGTTTATTTTTGGAGGGTGTTATTGTCCATTTTGTGTCCAATTTGCTTGGCAAAAACATGCAGAACTTAATGTGGGGACGTACTCATTGGCAGCTAAAGCAGTCTTGGAACACTGCTACATGGACGATCTGATGCCTTCGGCACCCACAGTAGACGAGGCTAAAGAAACGAGGAGGCAGCTGACCGAATTGGGCGACAAGGCAGGTTTCCACATTCGGAAGTGGGTATCAAACGAACCTGACGTGATTGCTGACATAAAGGAAGAAGACAGAGCTTCTGAGATAGATTTGGAAAAGAGAGAGTTGCCAACAACCAAGACCCTAGGTGTTCTGTGGAGCGCTACAGATGACAAGTTCTTCTTTCGGCACTCCTTGCAGTTGGATGGATTTGAATTCACCAAAAGAAATGTTTTAAAGAAAACAGCCACAGTGTACGACCCACTAGGTTTCTTGGCGCCTTACACAATCAGATCAAAGTTATTGATGCAGAAAGCATGGCTAGAAGCAGGGCATGGGACGATTTGTTGCCAAAACACCATCAGCAAGAATGGATAAAGTGGTTTCGAGAGTTGAATGACCTTGAACTAGTGAAAGTCCCAAGGTGTTTGAAAGAGCCTGTGGCTAAGGTGGTGGAGTTTGAGTCTCCATACATTCACCGACGCGTCCGAGAAGGCATATGCAGCTACAGTCTACGTGCGTCATGTGTATGAGAACGGTGATGTTACTGTTCGATTGATTGCATCAAAGTCCAGGCTGGCACCGATGAAAGCTGTAAGCATCCCCAGACTGGAGCTCCTGGGTGCACTCATCGGTGTGCGACTAACAATGCAAGTTTGCTCAGCTCTCAAGATATCCACACACGAAGGGACATACTGGGTGGACAGTGTAAACGTGGGTACTGGATCCGAGGTCAAAGCAGAGAATACAAGCCATTCATAGCTCATCGTGTGGGCGAAATTCACGAGTATTCAGCTCCTAATCAGTGGCGCTATGTCCCTACTAGTGTAAACCCAGCAGACCATGGAACGAGAGGCCTGACAGTAGAAGAATTGGCAAACTCAAAGCAATGGTGGAATGGACCTGAGTTCCTAAAGAGGTCGGAAAAAGAATGGCCGGAGTGCAAGTTTGATGCACCAACGTCTGAAGAGAGTCTTGAGTTAAAAGGAGGGAAAGCAGTTTCAGCAAAGGAGGCTTGTAGCTATGAGACCATGAAGGGAGGTGAAGAGAATGCTAACATTGACAATGCCAGAGAAGAAGAAGTTTGGCGGCTGAATCCGTCAAGGTATTCAAAATGGTATCGGGTTAAACCGACAGGAGAACTGGAACTTGGCTTATCGCTAGTAAGAGTGAAAGCCTGGGTGCACCGATTTATTGCGAACTGTAGGAGACCTTCCGATGGAAGAGTGAAGGGCGAACTTACGCCGTTGGAGCTTCAAAATGCTGAAGAAGCTATCATTCGGGAAGTGCAGACTGGGACGTACGCAGCAGAGATGGATGCGCTGAGAAGAAACGAGCAGATCCCAAGAAGAAGTTCCCTAGCACCATTGAATCCAGTACTGATTAATGGAATTTTGAGGTCGAACACAAGATTACAAAATGCGGACGATCTTCCCTACGAAGTTAAGTGTCCAGTCATTTTGCCCAAGAAGAATCAAGTCACACGATTGATTGTTAAGTACTACCACGAATCAGAAGGTCATCGGATGGGACTTAACTATACAATCAATCACTTACGCGAGAAATATTTGGTGGTCCACGTACGCGAACAAGTCAAAAGGGTCATGAGAGAGTGTTTTGAGTGCGCAAAACGATTTCAATCAAAGCCAGCTTGTCAGCAAATGGCACCGTTACCAAGAATCAGATTGCAGCGATCATCTAGACCCTTCATTAACTGTGCCGTTGACTTTGGAGGACCGTACTTGACTAAGCAAGGACGGGGCAGAGTACGAGCAAAGCGCTACTTGTGTTTATTCCTCTGTTTACAGACACATTGTTGCCACTTGGAGATGGCGTCATCTTTGGACACTGATGCATTTCTTAATGCATTCATACGAATGACTGCGCGGAGAGGATGGCCTCAGCAGATGTTAAGTGATAATGGGACAAACTTTGTAAGTTCGTCAAGGGAACTAAAGGATTTGGTCTCAGCAATTGACCAAGACAAGCTGCAGCGGATGACCTCAAACAAAGGAGTAACATGGAATTGGAACCCGCCAGCTGCGCCGCATTTTGGTGGAGTCTTTGAATCGATGATAAAGTCAGCTAAACGTGCAATATCTGCGGTACTCGGTAACGCAGAAGTCAACGACGAGGAGTTGGAGACCATTTTCATTGGAGTAGAAAGCCTACTAAATTCAAGGCCGCTTACAACTGTAAGCGACGACCCTAATGACGAACCAGTATTGACTCCCAACCATTTTCTGATTGGCCAAATGGGGGGCGATTTTGTACCGGAGAGTGTCGATGACACACCTTTCAACCCAAGGAAGCGTTGGCGGAGAGTGCAAGAGCTTACGAGACACGTTTGGCAACGGTGGATAAGAGAGTATTTGCCGCATATTGGATCGAGACCAAAGTGGTTCTTCCCTACAGACAACATTCATGTTGGAGATGTTGTTGTGGTCATCGACCCTAACACTGCCAGACGGGAATGGAAAGTAGGACGCATCGTGCAGACGTATCCAGGTTCTGACGGCCTTGTGCGAGTGGTGGATGTTCGAGTCAAGGACAAGGTTCTAAAGCGACCGATAACCAGAATCTCTCCGCTTGAGATTCAGAACATTGAAGAGGACATTTAAGAACTGAATTAAGAGTTTTGACTGATCAATTTCTAGTTTTAAGCTAAGGCAATTTTAGAACAGTTGCATGTTATGTTCGAATTACATATCCCTCTGCAATTCGAGAGGGAAAGAATGTTGATACGGTTTTATCTGAGTGTTGCGTGATGTCACGCAGGATACTGAATATGTAATGAACTTTGGACCCATGTGACCGAGGTCATGTGATTTGTAGTTGATCTTGTGGTTGAAGTCGTCGTTCGGGGACGACAGATTGTAATCGGTAGTTTTTCATGAATTTTAGTTATTAAATCGTTGAGTTGAAATCAAGTTGATAGTTGGAATCAACAATAACTTTTTTATTATTGGAGTAAAAGCGGCCGCCAAACATTTCGACTTGACAAAAAATTCATCTGGAAACAATTTGGTATGACATGTCATTGTTCACGGAACCTTAATGTATTTATTTGACTTATTAAAACTTCATTGATCATATCGCAGATTACCTTTCGGGATTGTCGCGTGCGCTTTTTTCCTACAACGTTTCTCGAACTAGCTGAATATGTACCGGCCAGTAGCCCATCACGGCAACCTGTAAAAAATACTTGGGGGTGGGGGGTGGGGGGGGGGGGGGGCGGTAAGGGGGGCGGTAACATCCGATGGACTAGCAACCGCACTAAAAAAATTACATTTCAATAAATCGGCAAATTTAATTATGTATTTAATAACATATTTACTCATCTGTCTAATGGCTCTAACCCATTTTATGCATTATTTTGGTAATCTGCATGACTCTTTCCAGATCAAATGCGCTAAGAGCCGCGTCGGGGTTTTTCAATATTTGAACATTTTGTAAATTGAGCTGAAAAAAGCGGAATCTGTAAACGCTAGCCAATGGCGTGACGTTGATGGATGTGTTATTCTATCGTCTCTCTTATTATCATATTATTATTATTTTGGCCGGGGAGGGAGGGTGGGGGGGGGGGGGGATGGGGGATCTCACAATCAAATGTATCCTAAAAACGCTAAGAAAATTTAAAAATTTATTGGGATTTATTTCAAGTAAGTACAAATAGTATATTTAATCACGTAACGCCTAGGGGCTTGTCAACTCGTTAAAACATCGACTAAAAAGTAAACAAGAAATTCATTTCCTTTAGAAAAAGAGCACCGATTTCGGAAATTACACATAAGTTCGATTCAAGTAAGACCCAAGTTCGTCAAACGCGAAAATAAAAAAAACTGCAGCAAATTCAAGAAACTGCTTGAAAATGCTGCGTTATATGCGAACAGCACTCTGCTCCAGCCCTCATCCTACCGGTTTGGCCGAGTGACTCGACCGCCGCGTCATTTAACCGCGGAGACAAAAAAGCCAAGATTAAGACCTGGGCCTACCCCCCTGGCCTACCCCTCAGGGGGGTAGGCACAGGTCAAAAGTGCTACCCCTCAGGGGATAGGCACAGGTCAAAAGTTGTTCAGGGTTAACGTGTGCGTGAAAACCTGCCACGAAGAGAAAAGGATGCACTCGGGCATATCTTAATTTTAGCCATTATGATTATTTTCGACAAGCTACCTGCTACAGTGTAGCAGATAATGAAAAAGTGCTCTCGGTTATCTGTTTAATAATTGATAATAAGTAATACAGTGACATTTTTTTGGCAAAACTACAAGGTGTAATATTAAGTATTCATATATATTTCCATGAAACACGGTGCATTTCAGTACCTGTGCATAATTATGCGATGATAATCAGTCCTGTGTCCAGCTGCTTCTAAGTCAATGACAGGGCGTTCTTTCTTGTCCACGGGAAGAAATTATCTCCTTTGAGTTGATAATATTCTAAAACAAACAGAAAGGAACTTTAGAAATTCAGAAAAGCAGGTGAAGCCATTAGCAGTGTCCCTCCGATACCAAACGAGGTGAGTAATTGTTTTACAACGTATAATGCCGGATTATGTAAACATACGCTGTTTATTTAGTAATTTTGTTTCTCTTTGCCTTTCGGTTTGTAGGTCGAAAATATAATTTTTATTCAAAGTGCATGTTATTAAGTACGTTGAGTATAGAAAATTTACCTACAAATTCAGAAGGAATGCATGTAGATGTATGTTTGTCGAGCTTTTATGCATCTTCGGTAAACCGTGCTTAATTCTAAAGTATGTTTGAGTAATAAAGTCTTAGGCCCAATTTATACATCGCATTTCAGTCGCGTCGAATGGAACTAAGCTGCAGAAATATTGCTGGTATTACTTGGTTCGACTACGTACGTTGGAATACACTCTTTTTTTTTATATATAAGAACGTCTAATTTTCGAGCTGAGGCTGAGCCAAAATCGAATGTTCTTATTTTTGGGCGATTTTAGCCTGAAAACGTTCTTAACATGTTCTTAAGTTACATGGTATAGAATTTCTCAAAAAATAAAAGATTCGAACGTGAAACCCAGGAAACCGGTATAAAAGTCCAAAACACAGCCTATTTGGCGGTTTGTATACATGTTTGCCACATCACGTTGTTACTATAAAAAACTGCATGAATATTTTGAGCTCATTTGAACTGCGTGTTTACTGAGACATTTGAAATGTTACCGATTTTGTTAATGTTTTGAAAGGATACTGGAATATTGTATTTAGAGCTCGATGCAAGAAACAAGTGAATAAAAATGTTCTTAGCTAAGTCTCAACCTGGCTATGTTCTTAGCATGTTCTTAACATTTTTGTCAATCTCAGCCTCAACGTTCTTATAAAAAAGGTTCTTATAAAAAAAAAGAGTGTATATACCATGGAAGCAACGTGTTCTACTTTGTTATATGTGTGCAGGGCATTGCGCTAATTTAAAGCGATTTCAGAGAGTATTCTGGGACTTGAATTACATTCGACACAACAGAAATTCGACATATAAATTTGGCCTTAGAAACATATGTTATTGAACTAGCGTGACGTCCCTATTGGGGAAATATTATTTGTTCTTTGTTCTTTATTTGTTCTGTTCTGTTTTTTATTTTTTATTTTTTCCAAAAAAAAGAAAGAAAAAAAAAAACAAGAACGAGACCAATATTTAACGGTTAAATAAAAAGGCTTTTCTATTTTATACTTGGATAAAACAAGGTTTTCAAACCAACCAGAGCGCGCCCAGAATCCAGTCTACGCTTTTTTAAATCCAGTCTACATTATAATCCCCAAAATACGGACCGAAAAAGCTGGTTCAATAAAGTTTTTATTATAATTGGTCTTTTAAAACGTTGCTGTTAAATTAATGCATTCATTCTCGGAAACACGCCTGCCAAAGTTGATTAAGCATATAGTGCATTTTTCAGGCCATTTTCATAAAAGCCTTAATTGAAATTGTCAGCTAGACATGAAGGAAAAATGTTTTTATTTAATAGAAACTGAAACAGTTTACTTTTGTGCAATGTTTCATAAAAGAAGTTTGGCAAAATTAATTCGTGAGCGGTCCATCTTTAAAGCGGTCCGTATTGCAAAATTCGGACCGATCATAGAACCAATCGGAATTCTCTTTTCGAATTCATCATGGACCAGTTTACCATAAATTGTATAATGAGTAATGTTACTACAAGTTTTAAAATGCATTCCCAGTGATAACATGTTTTAAAATAGCTCCTATATTATAGAGCACCAATAAGAAGAGACGGGATCATTTGAATTGCGCAGACAAAGTTTTATAAACAGTGTACACATTTTGACGGCCCTGGGCATCTGCCATCTCCCATAACATAGTTCCCTTTTAGATTATTCAAATTGAATGAGAAAATGGATTAGTCAGTAACGGAACAGTGTCTGTGTGTTTCATTTATTTAGCTATATTTGTTATTATTTTCGTCACATTTTTCCAGGGTTAACTAAAAGTATTGGAAATATGCGACCGATAATTTTTGGCGTCTTCTTTCTGAGCGTCTTTTTGAGCTGTGAGGCTGCTCAAGAGCAATGCAGGCAAGAATTTAACATACAAGGCATGGCACTGAACGGATTCATCTTTAAGAAGTTCTCCGTAAGAGGTCCTCACGTGTGCGATGACAGATGTGACAGAGAACTCACATGTCAGAGCTTTAACTACGCCACAGAGACAAACACCTGCGAGCTCAACAACAGAACAAAGGAGGCAAGACCCGTGAATTTCAAACCAGATCCTGCGCGGTTTTACATCAGACGCTTAAATAACAGAGGTAGCGTATACGTAAGATTAATTCGAACAATTCTACTTTCAGCAGTGAATCGGAAATTTTCTGTACCTCCTCTCGTAATCAACTGTCTAACGGCTCAAACCCAAATTATGTATTTTGGTTAGCTGATAGTTTCCAGGTCAAAAACGTTAAGAGCCGTGTTCGGGTTTTTCGATGTTTAAACATTTTGTAATGTTAAAAAAAAAAAACACCTAAAAAAAACCCAGAACTCTAGCGAAGGGCTAGCCTCCTCCGCAGGCAACTCTTACATAAAGGCACGAGTGAGAGACTGGTACGGAGGACAAAAGGTGACTGAGTGGGATTTTCCAGTTGACTGATGTGTTATTCTATCGTCTCTCCTATTTTTTATTATTATTATTTTTTTTTTTGGGGGGGGGGGATCGTACAAATTCTTTTTAAAACGATATTTCGATTGTATATCAAAAATGTATCAATTCTGTTCTAAAAAACGCAAAAATACATCAATATAAATAGGAATGTATTCGAATTATCTTTTTTTAGAAAATGTATATACTTTATATTGAGATTTACTTTCAAAGCCACCTCACTCGTTAAAACACCGCAACACAAGATGCAATTTAGGTACTTCTCAAAAGACTGCAATTTTGTGATATACCATTGTAATGATAAGACGTTCTTATAATATTTTTCGAAGCTCCTCTGGGTTCCATTCGTGAGCTGCCGGCAAAGTCTTGTCAGGAAATAAAGGCGAGCGAAGGAGAGGGAACCATAAGCAGTAACTACTGGTTGGACCGCGCAGACACTGGATTACCATATTTGGCTTATTGTAACATGACGTCAGCAGGCGAGTCCTGATTAGCTACCCTAAACCATTCTGCAATAATAAAGGCCTCTGTCAATAATGTATTATAAAGTATGCAGTTAATTGCATGTAATCGAGCATTGTATAAATTGAACCAGGCTGATGAAATCATTTCCTTGTCTCTCACTTGTCGAACACCTACTCGAGGCGCTGAGCGTGAAGCCACAATCGATCTTTTCATGAATGTAAAGATAAAAAACAACGTAAATGTTCATAGGTTCAGTAGTCATCGAGTACATCACAGGCCGCCCAAGCTAAAGATAAGAGAACAGTGTCACGGTATAAGCGGTATTGTGTTACAACGGCTCGATTTATAAGGGTGTTTGTAGGGGAACGCAACGGTTATGTTTTAGAAGATATAAAATCGAATGTTTTGTGAATAAAAACGACTCACCCTGTTGTTGTGTTGTATTCTTTGTAGTTTTCCAGCTTCTCAGGCCGGTTTGAGGCGATTTCGATAGTTTTGCGAAATTTTAAACTTCGCAAAACTATTATAACTCGCCGAAATCGCCTCAAACCGCCCTCTCTAGAAGCTGGCAAACTACAAAGAATACAACACAGCAACAGGGTTAAAAGTCGTTTGTATTCACAAAACATTCGATTTTATATCTTCTAAAACATAACCGTTGCGTTCCAATACAAACCCTTATAAATCGAGCCGTTGTAACACAATACCGCTTATACTACCGTGACACTGTTCTCTTATCTTTAGCTTGGGCCGCCTGTGCGTACATACACTCAGTTGAACCTCTCTACAACGGCCACCCTGGGGCGAAATTAACTGGCGGAGTGGAGCCGTGGACTGGTTCGACTGTCCCAATCGTACGTCTATCCATACTTTTCACTCTTATTGAAACCTCCCTGCAACGGCCAACTCTCTACAACGGCCAGAACTTTAATTCCGCCCCAGAGTTGCTGTTGTAGAGAAGTTCAACTGTATTATACACTCTTTTTTTTATTTTATAAGAACCTTTTTTATAAGAACGTTTAGGCTGAGATTGAACAAAATTTTAAGAACATGCCAAGAACATAGCCAGGTTGAGACTTAGCTAAGAACATTTTTATTCACTTGTTTCCTGCATCGAGCTCTAAATACAACATTCCAGTATCCATTCAAAACATTAACAAAATGTAACATTTCAAATATCTCAGTGAATAAGCAGTTCAAATCAGCTCAAAATACTTGAATGCACATTTATTATAGTAACAACATGAATTTCTATCACATAAAATGTTAATACATTTTCATGGTCACGTTCGACTATTTTTTGTGAAATTTTATACCATGTAACTTAAGAACATGTTAAGAACGTTTTCAGGCTGAAATCGCCAACAACAAAAAAAAAGAACATTCGGTCTTGGTTCAGCCTCAGCTCGAAAATTAGACGTTTCTTATATAAAAAAAAAGAGAGTATATGCATCAAACTAAAACCTTAATCTTACACTGAAAAAGTAACAAGTCACAAAAAGCAACAAACACAAGCAAGAGGTAATTATTTGACCTAACAGTTATATTAGGTAACCGCAAAAATATTCTTGTATATACACAGTATACATGTAAAACATACACAGTATACATGATGAAACATAAACTAATTGACATGTTAATTAACTCTTGCACATAGCAATCTACGATAATTGCTACAATAATGCTGTTGGTATTGCCAGTCCCAGCATCATTCCTGATAATCAGATGACAGCCTCATCATATTTGTACGATCATAACCATCCCGCTTATGGTCGACTCAACGATGACAGAGGTGGCTGGTGTGCCAAGGAATCTGACAGGACTGATGACTGGCTACAGGTTGATCTTGGTAAAACAATGCAACTATGTGCTGCAGCCACCCAGGGAAACAGAGGTGGAAATAACTGGGTTACAGACTTCAACTTGTCTTACTCTTCTGATGGAAACACGTGGATCACATATCAGTATGGAAATGGAACCGATGTGGTGAGATTTATTAATCTTTACAAAATTGTTGTGACGTTTAATGACGACGTCGACGACAATTGAAGACGACGAAGACGATTCAGTAACGACGATGACGGATATGATGGTTCCTTAAACAACACTGCTTTGTAATAGTATAATGCATGGTAATAGTAATGTATTTATATAGTGCATTTGCTATATTTAACAAATAAAGAAGCCAAAACCATGTATTATACTGTCATAAAACACGACGGGAATTTGAGAACACGAGAGAAATATTTCTCAAGTGTTCTCAAATAACCGGAGTGTTTAATAACAGTACAATACATGGTCACAGTTTTGGCTTCTTTATGTGCTTTAAAATATAGATTTAACGCGCGCAAAACGATAAAGCACGGCTTTCTCAACCTCGTTCCCAGGGTCTCTCTTCTTCCCGCCAAAAGCGAGAGAAAGAGACCCTGGCTCAGGCTGGTCGCGTGTCTCCCAGAATCTGGGCGATTACAAATAAACGATGATTCGAGGGAGGGAAGCTAAGTTTGAAATTTGTCTCGAGTGTTGTAAATCAGGACGTGTTTTCGTGGTAAACTCTTTGGCGGTTCTAAGATGCCAACTGAAATCGTTAAAATTCGAGTTGTTGCAGGTTGTGCAAATTGGTTGGCGATGTATCCTGCTCAAAGAATCTTCTTTGCTAAAGTTACTCGCGCACTGCTCGCCACTGTACTGCTGAAGATATTTATGGGTCGTCTTTTGTTAACTTGATACATATAAAACTTGATACATATATCCTAGCCTTACATATACAGTATACTGGCCTTACACTAAACCACGTTTTACAAAAGCTCGACGTGTGCAGCAAGGAATATTAAACTGTCTTGGCCGCTGGCGTATCCAACCATACATATTCTTGTTGTCTCTTTTCTAATTGCAGGAATTTAAGGGTAAAATACTTTACGTTCGTTTAAGCGAAGCATATTAGAACGTAAATCATTTTTTGTCGTAAATGCTTTATGCATATTTTCTCTGTTTCCTTGACACTGGAAGCTGTTTTACTCAATTCAGTGCCAACAGTAATCCTATTCAGCGGTTTTTTCCCCTTAGAATAATGTATGCGATAAGTCTTACCGGTAGCCAGTAATGAACAAGATGAACAATTGCTGTACACAACATTGTGACAATAAATGAAACTTTTGTTGTTATGTGAAATTCATAAGAAAAATAACAAGATATTTAGATAATTTTTGAGATATTTAGAACATTTTTCGAGATATTTAGTACATTTTGGGGGGAATTTCCGAAAATATATTTAGGCGATTTTATGTGATATTTGTATCTAGGCCTACTTCGCAACCAAAAATTATTTCGCGTTCAATGTGTACAACACTCGCGTATAGTCGCAATTTTCCTTTTAATTTGTCGAACAAATGTTTGAATCGCGATAAAATGTTATAAAACAATTGGCTCATGCTTTTAGCTGTGCGTATATCGAGTTACGATGCACTTGGGAAGTTTGGAGAGTACTCAAGAAGCTAGAGTCGCCTCTAGCAACTTTTACGCTTCTCTTGCGCTCTCCCGCGTGCATCATAACTCGATATACGCACGCAGGTGATATGCTCCTGACGCACGCTAAAGCATGAACAAGATCATCCTCTCTTGGCGTGAACCAATGTATGGCCTCTGTATCTTTTAGGAATTTCACAGGGAGAGTAACGGTACAACAGTTGACCAGCACAAGTTTCCAGCGCCAGTGTCTGCAAGATACATTCGCTTTCGTCCAACTAAGCAGCATGGATGGAACTGCCTCAGAGTGGGGCTGAGTGAGTTGACATATTTATGTTTAGACCGAATATATGTTAGCGTGTTATTTTTATTAAGTTCCCCACCTGTACATTTCCTCTACAACTGAGCGATTGTCTTAATTAAAAAAGAAAGTCAGTTTTCTTGTATCGAGTTGTCAGTCGCTCTTGCTGTTTTCAGAAAATCGATAGTTTTTATGTACATTCGATTTGGTCTCCAAAACAGCAACACAATATCATAAAGTTTATACTGAGTATCTCAGTTGTATTTTAGGATTTGTGTAGAATGTTATTGGACGATTTTCCTGTTATTGGATAACTTGAGAATAGCTGGGACTCGATGGGACAGCGCACAGCGTCCTCCCCTAGAAAGTAGCGATCTATTTTCATGCGCGTCTGCTTTACCAGTCCGGGCCATAACCAGAACTGGATATATAGTGACGTCATCAGAATTGGCAATATGGCCGCCGGAGCTAAGCAAACTATACTTAGCCACTGCTGAGCTCTTTTCTGGGCCGAGAACTGAGTACCCTTTTCACACAAGACTTTGCAGACAATACCACTGAACAATAAATATTTCAGCTGAGTGTACACAAATGGCGTCTTCCAAAGTTCTGTGGAGATTGGAGACAATAACCGTGGCGATTTGCGCTGATTTTTCTCCGTTTTCAACGTGATAAGGCGCCAAATAAATGGAAAAACGAGGTACGTAGAATTTGTTTTCGTCTTTCAAAAAAATATGTTGGAAATCTTTATAAAATTTGCTTTTACTATGGTATTTCCGTATGGGTCCACGGCGGCGTTGTATGGGTCCACGGCTTTTGAAGATGCAATAGTGGAGTTTGGCCATATGCTGCATTTCTTGTTGATCGATAGCTAGGGTGTACTGCTGTGACCTCAAGTTCAGGAGATTTTATATTATGGATACAATGCAATAGCAAAATGTGCAAGCTCTTAGGGACCATTTTATTTATTGTGAAGTGGACGGTGGGTGTAATCTGCAGGTGTGAAGGTGCAGGTGTGAGTGCAGGTTAGTAACCTAGGGTTAACGGTTAGTGGTTAGTGGTTAGCGGTTAGTTAGGGTTAGGGTTAGCTTTTTTAAAGTGTGTTCTGTGCTATTCTGGTTACACTTGCACTCACACCTGCACCCACACCTGCACACCTGCACCTGCAAATTACACCGTCCGTGAAGTGGGGGTGAGGGGAGGGTTTGAGCAGGCCTGGTACTGCTTTTACAAATGGTATCCTCCCCTAGGGTATTGTTTTCACCTCATTTTACTATCGATACCCTTTCTACAGAGGATGAATGATCACATGCACATGTTAAAGCATTATCAAAATTCATAATCAACAAAAATCGATACTCTCCTTGATCCTCCATTCTCCAAGATGGCATTTTCAGCAAATTTAGAACAATTGATTTTGTACATATAAATAATGGCAGTGTCTTTTCATAGTTTGCGTGGCAGGCGTAGAAAGTGGAGGGAGGGGAGCTCGGCGAGCGCGAAGCGCGGTAATGGGAGGGATAAATATAAAACAAATTTGTGAAGTGTTTGACAACCTTAAATATTATAATAAAATATAATAAAATCCACTTGTTAAAAATTTACCATTGATATGGGTGATGTTTTCCTAAGAAAAGTTTTCAAAAATACTGTCTCTAAAGTGCAATCCTAGCATTCTGAGCTTTTAAATTCCTGCCCTTCCCTCATATCAGGAAATTTCAGAGGTGAATATATATCGGGAGTCTCCAGCTGAAATCTGGAGACTCGACAGGTATGCAAATGTTGACAGAATCAGTTGCATATTTCTGATGTATAATGTTAATGTTCTCAAAACTTGCTCTGGAAAGGACTAGCTATATTAGTTGAAGTGCTTTCCCTGTCTAAGTAATAAGTTAAAAAAAAGTAAAATTTACTTATTTCTTTTCTTGCAGGTTATGACATGCAAGAAGGATTTAATTACGGTTGTGAAGAAAAAATAAATGACTATTGAATGAGTGCAGGGGCACCCGACGAATCTGTTCCTCACTTTATCTGTTCCCCAGCGAAATTCTTGCTGGCTGGCAAAATATTTCGGTCTATTTTTTCTCCTGGAAATTTTCACTGAATAATTACTATTTTTGCGCTGGCTGACTTGAGTAGATCGGAAAGAGATGGATCGAGAAAAAAACCCGGGACATATACAAAACGATAAACAGCAAAATCATATTAACACAAGCTTCGAATGGTTTTCCGTCGATGTTTAATTAATTCCCAAGCCCCTTTTGGTTACTTTTTATTATTTTAAATTGCTGGCTGGGAAACAGACATTTTTATCCAGCTGGCTGGGAATTTCCCTATATGTGTCATGCTGGGAAAGAGGAACAGATACATTTTTCCCAGCAACGCAGAAGTACACCTGGAAATGCTTTTATATTATTTATTTTCATTTATCTGGGTAAAATAATGCATTTTACCAAAAAATGTTCGTTGGGTGCCCCTGTGAGTGCTGTTGCGCTGCATATTTTTGTGGAGTTTGCCGCTAAAAATATTAGCTTCAACCCTCATTCATGCACACAAATAACAAATACTGCAAAGTTCTAATATCAGTGTCTGAGGCCTCAGCTATATTTCATAGATACTGAATTTTATAGAACTAAAAGCTACAGTGACAGACCATTTTTAGGACTGAATAGTCATGTTTATTAACTGAATTTTATAAAACTGATTTTTCAACACACAGCAATTTATACAATCTGGATCATCTTGCGCGAATTATTCCACCTTATTGCTACAAGCATGTACCTGGAATACTTACAGAGACCGGTATTAAAGAGCATAACATCTTCAGTAACTAAAACACTGACTATCTTCTTCGATACTTAAAAAAGTCCACGAAATCCTTCCATCACATTATTCATGTGACACAGGAGAACGATTGAATAAACTTCGCATATTAATAAACGAATAAGTGCTTAGTCAACAAATATCGCCGTGGTTTATCAGTATTTCAGCTAATTAAATTTCCGTTCATATCTCAATGTTGCCAGTGACTGCCGGATCGCCAGTCAAGCATCAAACGGCTTAAATTAATTAAAACAACTAGGCGCTGTCGAGGACAAAATGTCTTCGCCGATGACATACATACCGGCTATAAGCGAGCGTTCACAACGCTTCGGCTGTACTAGTACTTGACGAATGAGACCTCATGCAAAAGAAATCTCAAAAAATCGTTTTTGTTACCGCTTCGATTCTCCCACAACACCCGATAAGTCGAAGGCTTTTGACTTGTTTTTGCTCTCCACTCCCCTGGAACTTAGTCCTTTCGCGGTCACGGTAATGTTTTGGTTTTGTGTGAGCCAATCAGATCACAGAAAATTATCTACCCAGTTCTGGTTATGGCCCATCATTTCTTTCCACTAGTACTCACTTGTTGGCAAACGTTATCTAAAACCATATGTAACCTAACGTTATAAAACTCTTATGCTACATAGGCAATTGCGACAATAATACTGTTGGTATTGCCAATACCAGTATCATTCCTGATAATCAGATGACAGCTTCATCTTACCTTGGCGAAATATACCAGCCCACCCGCGGTCGACTCAACGGTACCCTAGGCTGGTGTGCCGCCAGGAAACGTAATGATGACTGGCTTCAGGTTGATCTTGGCAAAACAATGCAACTATGTGCTGCAGCCACCCAGGGAGACGGAGGTGGAGAGGGATGGGTTACAGACTTCAAGCTGTCTTACTCTTCTGATGGAAACACGTGGATCACATATCAGTATGGAAATGGAACCGATGTGGTGAGATTTTATTTTATTTTTACAAAAGGTACCGAAAGAAAGTGTTCTGACAATGATTATAACGATGATGATGTGACGATGAAAATGATGACGATGATGATGATGATGATGATGATGATGATGATGATGATGATGATGATGATGATGATGAGTGATGATGATAGTGGTGATAACGACGATGACAATGATGAGGATGAGGATGACGAATGTATTAATTTTAATGATGCCTTAAACAACATTTCATTTTAATTGTTAGAGATAAACAGCTCCCCTGTGTATTTTTATAGGAATTTCACAGGGAAGGTGATAGTAACACAGTCGACTATCACAAGTTTCCAGCGCCAGTGTCTGCAAGATACATTCGCTTTCATCCAACTAAGCAGCGTGAACGGAGCTGCCTCAGAGTGGAGCTGTATAGGCGGGTCGAAGATTAAGAGTGAGTTGTTATCTTTATTTATTAAGTTAGAATAATTTTTATATGCTAGTCTCTTATGATTATAACAATATTTGATGATGCGATGTATCAGGACAGGTCTTTCATATATTATCCACAAATTATAAAATTCAACTACGCTAAGAAAAGATCAATATTCTCCTGCATCTTTCATAAAGTCGTTACTTCCGTTTCTACAAAACATTCGACTCCAGAAGTGTGATATATATGTAATTGGTATATACGACACAAGTGAATAGTGTTTTTCGCGCGCTCTGATTGGCTACTCAACTCCGGATATCCTTTGCTATTCACCCCTACGAGCAAAACAAAATGGCTTCTCACGAGTTTTTGCCAAATTTGTCATTGAAAATAAAATAACTGTTTGGGGCTGGCTATTTACTTGTGTAGTGTATACTTAACTGAAACAATTATTCACCTCATTGTCGGTTAAAAGTGGTGAATATTTATCCACCACTGACCACCTATTGTATTTTTTTAAACTTCGAAAACTGTGTTTGAGCTTTCAGTCACCCAATATTTTTTATCGCAGTAGTTTGTCTAAACCAATGAAACTTAATAAGAAATTCGTAAAGGGGGCAGCTCATGTTCGCTTCCACTACGATGGAGAACAATTAATTTTTCTCACACATGGTCTAACCTGTTATCCTAAAGTACATGTAAAAAGTCTTGCAGAAAAATAACAATAAGGGAGGTTGGATGGCAAATAGCAGGTTCTAGATCTCTATTTATTTATTCCATATGCATGCATGTATATGAACGTCCCCATATAATAAATGCTTATTTTCGATCAACGGTTGTTTCTGTATGTGTCAGATTGTTTTAAACATTAATGTTTACGGTATTCTAGTAACTCATGTAATATGTATAATATCAGGAAAACAGTGCAGAGAATTTACGAGAATCAGTGTTCACAGCAAGACAAGTTTATTTCAATCCCGGGGGGGGGGGGGGGGGGGTACTCCCTGAAATTTTTGGTGGGGGTGTGCGGCCTGCTTCTTGAAACATTTTCCATACCCTATTTCAGACCTGACCCAAAAATCGATACCCTATTTCAGACCTATAAAATTAGTACACGTGTCTAATACATGACTTCAGCTACCCAGGAATGGGTTCCATTTGCGCGAACATTTGAAAAGGGCTTCAAATTCCCCGATGTTGATGGAAACTGAACAGTTTCGTCTAAAAGCAAAACCAAATTCCAGGCAAGAGTGCACAAAACGTACCCTATTTCAGACCAAAATGGTCAAAATCTATACCCTATTTCAGACCAAAACGGCTCAAAAACCATACCCTTTGGGGCGGCACATACCTATATAGCTTATATAAGGGAGTACCCCCCCCCCCCCCGGGATTTCAATATGGCGACCTGTGAAAGCACATTGTCCCAGCATGCAAAGTTAACTACCAAGCCTAATCCTACAGTATCCTATTTTTAACAATTGTTTAGATAACAATTCTTTTTAAATTAATTTCATAGGATTGGAAAGTCAACTGTGACATCATTTGCTTTGGGCCTTCAGAAGCTTTCGACATCAAAGAAAATGAACTCACATGCATACAGTGTTAAACGCGTTTTCACACTGGTTCATTGGTTTGCAGTGTACTAGTGTCACACACTCTCTCCTCCGCAGAGGCTTCCTTGGGGGAGGGGGAGAACAAAAAGAAAGGGGAGAAAGAGCGCGCGCGGGGGACGATGGGAAGAGGGAAAGGACGGGATCGTCCAAATCGTCGTCTGGTTCAGCCATAATCACAGAACCGCAAATCCAACCAGAGAACCGCACAAAATATGGCAGAGGCTTCGCTTCTTTCCTTCTCCCTTCCCAGCGTCCCCCGCGCGCTTGCTTTTTCTCTCTCTCCAGCCCTGCGCGCTTTATATTTCACTCTCCCCAATCTTCCCTATTCCCTATTAATTATCCCAAGAAGCCTCTGCGGAGGTGAGAGTGTCACACATGAATGTCAAAATACACAGGAGACGCGCTTGTAAATAACAAAGTAGTGTCCTTTTAAGGCTATATCTGAAATCCACCTGTATCACATGCGAAGTATATGTATCGCATAAGAAAGTTTAGTGTGTAGTAATACTGCCTAGTATTTCCAGAGGTGAGTATAAGAACTGATTCGTCCTTCTGATTGGTCGTGACTAGTCTCCTTGCAGGCCATATCTGAAATCCGCCTGCATCACATGTGAAGTATATGTATCGTATCAGACAGTTTGGTGTGTGTAGTAATACTGTCTAGTGTTAATTTTCAGAGGCGTCGTCAGTGCTTTGAACAAGATTCCTTTTACTCTCATAATGCCTCTCTTTCCCTTAAATGCAAATTGCATGTTAAAGCCTCTCGTTGTGTTGATCCTGCGAGGTGCCACCCTGGCCTCAAGGTTCTGGTTCTTTCTTCTGCTGAAGCAAAAAACCCGCCACCCATGACACAGGGATGATATGTGTAAATATGAAGTATAGTTTACTTTAATAGACCATATTCGTATTCTCGTCAAAGCAGGTTGGACTGGAACTAGCTTGTTACTCGCGAGGCTCATGCGGGGGAATATCATGACAAATATTTTCATTTGAAAAGATTCCTCCGCATAAGTCTCCCATGCATGATTGCAACTGCTAGTTCAAGTCCCCGGGTGCCAGTATAGTCGAACCGTAAGAATACGAATATGGTCTAGATTCATATATACTAAGGTAAGCGCGGTTAACAATCGCATGTTGAATTTAGTAGATCACGCAGTAGGTCTAGCATTGTTAGTCAGTGATATCCTGACATTATCATAATCTTAAATTGTAATATATTTTTACTGTAATTGTATTGTCACTGAAAAGCCCCGTTAGGGGAGTGTCAATTAAAGTACATGTATTGGATTGCATTAGAATAGTGAATGAAACACCGCACAGTATAGTTCGTGTTGAAATAATCAAACAAAACGCACGAGAAACACTTTCCGTTTGTGTGATATGACAGATTATTGCTGTGATGGGTATATATGTAGTCTTTATCTTTTATTAACTAGGGAAATAATTGTGTTTAATTCTAGCAAACACTTGCAATGTACATACTTTTCGGCTCGCCTTAATCTCGTACCCAGATCACCCTCTGCCACGCGAAAGGGAGATCTGGTAAAGTTCGATTGGAAGGCCCGATATCGGGCCTTCCCGTTGTTCTTAGTTGTCCTTCGGTCTGTTGTGATCGAATAAACATGGATGAATTCCTGGAATTCGACGGAGTTATTCTGAGAATTCTTCGAGCCAGAGGTTTGGAAAACTTTGTTATAAAAGCCACAAAAGGAAGCTTTTTTAAAGAAAAGGGACTGTTGACACTTTTTAGTTGTTCTTCCGACAGGCTACGGAAAATCTCTAGTGTTCCCGCGAATATGCGAAAATGTTTCAGTAGCGAGAGCCAAACACAGCACACATTAGAATAAGACGATATTTTAAGTAGTATCCAATATAGAATAGGCGTTATTTCGAACTTTACCAGATCTCACTTTTCAGTGTCAGACAGAGTGGGATCTGGGTACGAGATTAGGCTCGCCTATCAAGCAACGCATTCCTAGCCGTAGTATAATTTGTAGCTTTTATAGCTTCTTATATTTGATAGATGAACCTTACATTTGATAGATGAACCTTATATTTGATAGATGAACCTTACATTTGATAGATGAACCTGGATACCTGAACCGTTAAGCTGAATGCATGAGTCATGCTTTGAATATAGAGTTCTACTGACTTTACTTCACTCTATATTGTCAGTCTTGTCAGCCCTTATCGAATTGGTCCAGGTGTTACATGCATGTATATATTTTATCATTAAAACTTTTTTGTGTCGTTAAAATAAAGGTAAAAAAAGCATTCGTTTATTGTTTAGTTATTTTCATATCCATTTTAAAGCTCGTGTAGTTCTCTTAAACTAGTAACATTTCATTTGCCTGATCACTAACACTTGAGAAATAGTGAAACCACACTAAATTAACTTTATACCGTGAGAGACAAGGTGACCCAATGGTTAGCGAGTTGGACTCGGGATCGAGCGGTCTGGGTTCGAGAGGAAGACACTGAGTACTTTCACAGTGCCTCTCTTCACCCAGGAGGAATACAGCTGTTTCGAGAAAGGTTGTCGGAAAAAGCGCACGAGACGCCATGGATGTATGTTTGCGAGTTCTAAAAGAAAGCAGCAAAAGTTGGCATCGCTGGTTTAATATATTTATTTGACTTATTAAAATTAATTGATCCTATCGCAGATTACCTTTCGGGATTGTCGCGTGCGCTTTTTTCCTACAACGTTTCTCGAATTAGCTGTATATGTACCGGCCAGTAGCCCATCACGGCAACCTGTAAAAATACTTGGGGGTGGGGGGGGGGGGGGGGGGGGACTTCGATGGACTAGCAACCACACTAAAAAAATTACATTTCAATAAATCGGCAAATTTAATTATGCATTTAATAACATATTTACTCATCTGTCTAATGGCTCTAACCCAATTGATGCATTATTTTGGTAATCTGCATGACTCTTTCCAGATCAAATGCACTAAGAGCCGTGTCGGGGTTTTTCAATATTTGAACATTTTGTAAATTGAGCTGAAAAAAGCGGAATCTGTAAACACTAGCCAATGGCGTGACGTTGATGGATGTGTTATTCTATCGTCTCTCCTGTTACCCTATTATTATTATTTTGGCCCGGGGTGGGGTGGGGGGGGGATTGTACAATCAAATGTATCCTAAAAACGCTAAGAAAATTTAAAAAATTTATTGGGATTTATTTTAAGTAAGTATAAATAGTATATTTAATCACGTAACGCCTAGGAGCTTGTCAACTCGTTAAAACATCGACTAAAAAGTAAACAAGAAATTCATTTCCCTTTAGAAAAAGAGCACCGATTTCGGAAATTACACATAAGTTCGATTCAAGTAAGACCCAAGTTCGTCAAACGCGAAAAATAAAAAAAAACTGCAGCAAATTCAAGAAACTGCTTCAAAATGCTGCGTTACGCGAACAGCCCTCTGCTCCAGCCCTCATCCTACCGGTTTGGCCGAGTGACTCGACCGCCGCGTCATTTAACCGCGGAGACAAAAAGCCAAGATTAAGACCTGGGCCTACCCCCCTGGCCTACCCCTCAGGGGGGTAGGCAGAGGTCAAAAGTCCTACCCCTCAGGGGGGTAGGCACAGGTCAAAAGTTGATCAGGGTTAACGTGTGCGTGTAAACCTGCCACGAAGAGAAAAATATGCACTCAGGCATATCTTAATTTTAGCCATTATGATTATTTTCGACAAGCTACCTGCTACAGTGTAGCAGATAATGAAAAAGTGCTCTCGGTTTTCTGTTTAATAATTGATAAGAAGTAGTACACTGAAATTTTGTTTGGCAAAACTACAAGGTGTGATATGAAGTATTTCATAATTTCCATGAAACACGTACGGTGCATTTTAGTGCCTGTGCATAATTATGCGATAATAATCAGTCCTGTGTCCAGCTGCTTCTAAGTCAATGACAGGGCGGTCTTTCTTGTCCACGGGGAAGAAATTATCTCCTTTGAGTTGATAATATTCTAAAACAAACAGAAAGGAACTTTAGAAATTCAGAAATTCAGAAAAGCAGGTGAAGCCATTAGCAGTGTCCCTCCGACACCAAACGAGGTGAGTAATTGTTTTACAACGTATAATGCCGGATTATGTAAACATACGCTGTTTATTTAGTAATTTTGTTTCGCTTTGCCTTTCGGTTTGTAGGTCGAAATGTAATTTTTATTCAAAGTGCATGCTATTAAGTACGTTGAGTATAGAAAAATTTACCTACAAATTCAGAAGGAATGCATGTATATGTATGTTTGTCGAGCTTTTATGCATCTTCGGTAAACCGTGCTTAATTCTAAAGTATGTTTGAGTAATAAAGTATTAGGACCTCCACAGACTAGGCCAATTGTTATCGATAACTATTTAGTTGTCGATAACAAAAAAGCCAGTGTGTGTAGCTAGTTATAGATAACTAAGGCCCTTAGTTATCGACAACTAGCTTCACACACTGGCTTTTTTGTTATCGACAACTTTTTATGATCGACAACTAAATAGTTGTCGACAACTATCTCTCTAGTCTGTGGAGACCCTTAGGCCCAATTTATACGTCGCATTTCAGTCGCATCGAATGGAACTTGAGCTGCAGAAATATCGCAGGTATTACTTGGTTCGACTACGTTGGAATATACCATGGAAGCAACGTGTTCTACTTTGTTATGTGTGTGCCGGGCATTGCGCTAATTTAAAGCGATTTCAGAGAGTATTCTGGGACTTGAATTACATTCGACGCAACTGAAATGCGACATATAAATTTGGCCTCAGAAACAGATGTTTTTGAACTAGCGTGACGCCCGTATTGGGGAAATATTCTTTGTTCTTTGTTCTTTATTTGTTCTGTTCTGTTCTGTTCTGTTCTGTTTGATGATGATGATGACAATGATGATGATGATGATGATGACGATGAGTATGATGATGATGATGATGATGGTAATGAGGATGATGATGGTGGTGGTGGTGGTGATGACGATGATGATGATGATGATGGTAATGATGATGATGAGGATGATGATGGTGGTGGTGGTGATGATGATGATGATGATGGTAATGGTGATAATGATGATGATGATGATGATGATGATGATGATGATGACATAATGACGTCAATGACAAATACAATAAACGATGCTGAATGAGGATGAGGATGACGAAGATGTTTATTTAATGATGATTTAAACAACAATTCATTTTAATTGTTAGAGATAAACAACCCGCCTGTATTTCTTATAGGAATTTTACAGGGAAGGTCAGGATGGTTACACAGTCGACTATCACAAGTTTCCAGCGTCAGTGTCTGCAAGATACATTCGCTTTTATCCAACTACCTGGAAGCAATATGCTCGGAACTGCCTTATAGTGGAGCTGTATGAGCGGGTCTACTAAGAGTGAGTTGTTATCGTTCATTTACCGCGAGTACTATCGCAATGTCATCCACGGTAATCAGGCAACCTTTTTCGTTTCCGAAGACATTGTTAAATTTGACAAAAGTTGACGAAGACGGATTCACGAGGGATCCGAGATCGGCTGTGTCTTTTCTGTTTGTCCAATCGCGTTGCTGTGCTGTGCTGTGCTGTGCTGTGCTGTGCTGTGCTGTGCTGTGCTGTGCTGTGCTGTTCTGTGCTGTGCTGTGCTGTGCTGTCAGGGTCGGCCAGGGTTTTTGGGTATACGGTATACAAGGGTTTTTTTAATCGGGTATACGGTATCTTTCAGCTGAAATAATGGGTATTTGGTATATCAGGGTTTTTTTAATTTCAGGTATAAAGTATATTTATATTGTGATTGCATTTGATAAAGCGTCATTGAAGGTACAGCAGATAAAGTGATCCACTGCTTAAACACAAGGACCAGATGGAACTCTGTCTTCAACAACTTTAAATGATCCTTGTAGGTCTAAACCGCCTCAAAGAAGAGGAAATCCAACTCAATCAAGAGTACTTGAAGCACACTAATGTTCGTAGTTTACAGACACTTTTTGTAGAAAACGTTTTCTCAAGTATGAGGGTGGAAATACGGTCACACCGACAGTACTAGATTTCTGCCTGCGTTTTCCAAGATGCACAAATGAACTGCTTAAAAGAGTAACAAGGACTTCATTCAACTACTTCACTAATCCAAAGGCTTCCTACTATCTTCAGCCCTCAATGAAAGATGTTCTCATCCAGTTTTCGGAATTGGCGAAACTGCCTAAGCCTGGTACGGGTTGGTTGGCACCAAAGCAGATGGCAGAGCTTCGACAGTGGGCATCACTGAGTCCATGGAAGAAATGTCCGTCAAAACACAACAAGAAATTTCTCAACCAAAGACAAGCCTGGAACACTACCGTTAAACGTTTATCAAGCCTCGTCTCCCAAGGAAGAAGCTGTAAACTTCAATACGCTACTGCAAGATGCAAACCACTATCAAAACAAGGAGAGCGAAAATTCTGCCCGGGTAAGAAGAGGAAAATTGTGCATCCCCAAGGAACATATGTGCTGTATCCGTAGAGGTGTAGACCAGTTCTTTACGAACAAGTTCATTTTACATAGTGAAACTACTTGAAGACCTGCCCGATGATGACCATGTTGCCCATGTTCGAACAGAGTGGTACAGTCAGGACCTTGTCGATCCCTTTCTATTTAGTACAAACGGGAAAGAACATAGTACCCAAAGATGGTATGAAAGGAACTGTCAAAGTAAAGTCCATTGAAGATGATACAATCGAGCTTGAGGAAACGATTATTACGTTTTTTTGGCGTCATTGCACTCATCAGAGGACAATGTTCTCTCTCATGAAGAACCCGAACTTACCGCTGATGACGATTTGAGTGAAAGAGAAGAAGAAACTGATAACAATCTAAGAGACCCAAAAGGAGAAGGAGAATAGCATCACCTGCAGGTGACTTTCTATTTTATTAAGGCAAACTCGCACCTCGGGCCTAGGTGGCCCACACAATCCCCAACGATGAGGATCAAAATATTCAAACGATGGCCAACCATCTGTCTATTGATCATGACATGTGACCATGATGACATGTGACCATTCGACTGTGCGATCTGTTACCGTGAGAAAGAAAACGGCAGACAGAGAAACAATTTATTTTTCACAGTGCGGATTGACGGATAACGAACGATGCATGTCTGTTTTTTGTTGGTGAAATAATAATAAGGTAAAACCTGGCCAATAAAATGCTTACTTTGCTTGCTACTAATTTCGGGTATACAGTATACTTCGCTTGATTTAATTTTGGGTATATTGAGGGGAATTTTAGGTATTTTTAGGTATTTTGGCAACTTTTTTTCGGGTATAATGGTATACCACTACCCCCCCTGGCCGACCCTGTGCTGTGCTGTGCTGTGTTGTGTTGTGTTGTGTTGCGTTGCGTTGCGTTGTGTTGTGTTGTGTTGTGTTGTGTTGTGTTGTGTTGTGTTGTGTTGTGTTGTGTTGTGTTGTGTTGTGTTGTGTTGTGTTGTGTTGTGTTGTGTTGTGTTGTGTTGTGTTGTGTTGTGTTGTGTTGTGTTTAAAAGGGTAGCTGAAACTTTCTACCTCATAGCTGATCTAAACTTTAACCAACTATTTTATTTCATAGAACTGTGGATGTCCCATCTACATGCCAGTCTGGGTAGCTAATATAAAGTACACCTGCGGGGCGAACAACAAAAACGGACTCATGTACACTAGCGGCTCGTTTATTTGTAAGGCAGATTACCTGCCCATAATCAACATCAGTTGTAAATAAATAAAGTGTGGATGTATTTAACACTACTGTGCTAATTGAGGGCAATGTAAATGAACAAACAAATCTTGCAAATAGCAGTTATATTTTATTTTATTTTATTTTTTTAATTGCAACACAAAGGTACTACTTACAATACAAATACGTACTTACAATACAATTCTTACATTACTTGCAATATAATACTTACACTAATTACAATGCGCTACTTACCCTACTTACAATACGATATTTAGAATACAATGCTTACACGAGTTTTTTTTTCCACTTACAAATATTACGGTATATAATACGGATAAATCCCGGAAACGTCACAAACATTATTAATTTAGTTTTTACTTCCTGCTTTGCTTTATGTGTCCTCTATATTTAATTTGTGTTTGAGAAAAACCGAAAAGGCATCCCAAAAGCTAGTAATCCTCCTCATTTCTTGAAGCGTTATAAACAGTTATTACAGTTGAGCCCACAGTCAGATATTCTTTTGTTTTTAAAAAGTATGCAAACGAGTTAGGCTCGATTTCCGCTGCTCTCTCGAGTCCGGTCTTCGTTCTGGCTCATTTTCCCAAACAGCGGCTGGTAATCGAGCCTACAAATGAGGCTAATGGGCCAATACAATGCCAGATTGACCCTTTCGCCTCGTTTTCATGTCAAACGGCTAACAATACCAGATTGTCCCTTTCGCCTCGCTCGCATGTCAAACCGCTGACATCTGTAATAACTGCTATTGAACATAAACTTGTTACGAATTCCAGCTAGTGGGAGGCTAACCAGTTGGCTATTTACATTGTGCGGTGGAGGAGTTGAACTTGGGACTATACCGGCGAGAACAAATCCAGCTATTGGCAGTTGAACCAGGGGCCTACAGATTTCAAATCCAGCGCCTCCACGCCGCCTCCATGTAACAGTCACTGGTATTGAAATATTGGACTCCACTAAATTTATGTTGCCAAGACTTCCACATGTAAAATACTCAAAATGATAAAATACGCGTCAAATGAAAGAGCGAATAGAACGTTAACCCTATTCAGACCGGGGGGTGGGGAGTGGCGGAATCTGACGGCCGGGACTTTGACCGTTAATAACTTTTTCAATATTAAACTAAAAGCCGCCACACTTTTTGACTTTACTTGAAATTTATCTGGAAATAATGTGGTATGACATGTCATTGTTTACGGAACTAGCTGTTACCATGGCAACCATATTTTGACAGCACGTTTTTCCAAATTTGGAATTTTCGTGTTTTTTTACATAGAAAATAACTTTCTGGCAATAAGTCTTACATTTTTTTTATCATTTTAGCATTCTTTTATCGATTTTGATTACGTTTAATTTGAGTCATTTTTGATGGTTTTCTGACGATTTGGAAAAATCAAGAAATCCAAGATGGCTGATCCAAGATCGCAGTTGTTTGGAAATCATGCGTTAATATCTACGTCATATGACGTAATTATTACAATCAAAAGATAGATTTTTGGACGTACTATACACCCACCAAGTTTCGTTGTGTTAACCTTAATAATCTCGAAATAACGGATGGGGGCGGAATCCGCCCCTCCCCGGTCTGAATAGGGTTAATTCGGTACGTAGAGATAGCTAGTCGATGTTTTGCCTCTAAACAATAAATGTATTTGCAGGCAGACGTCGTGCATGCGTATGATACATTTTTTGTACTAATGTACGATTCTGCGTTGTAAGTGATTGTAGTCCAATATATATAGAGCCTGCACATATGGCAACTCCTAATATGACGCTGTTGTAAATATTAAAGATGATTTCCAGTCCGCACTGCGCATGCTCAGGGTTTGTTTTCATTGTTGTTTTGAATTTGTTGATACGTTACACTTTGGTGATAGCGTACATGAAGTTTTTGAGTCCGCCATTACGGGTCGTTGAGTTCCTGAATGCTCGATGAGCTGAAACGCCGAGGTTCTTCTACTCGTTATTATTGTTTGGCAAGGATATCTGGTGCTAATAATGAAGAAAAATGTAAGTTTGTACAACAATTTCTATTTTCGCTAGTATTTACGACTCATAAACATTGCAGGCGGAGATTGCTCAGTACAGACTGTAAATCATTTTCAAGCTCAGATAAGAATATTGCGCCCCTTTTGGCCCAGATTGCTATATCAGTGTAGAATTGTGTAGATTTCACAGCACGAAACAGCGACTTTATTTTCCCGTAAAGCTGCCATAAATTAAGCTCTTATACGTAATTTAATTTTACGTAATAAACTGTACAAATATTACTTTGTGATTCATAGACGTGTATCTTGAGTATCAGGACATTCTGTACTGCAAGCGGACTGTACGCGACAGTTCCTGCCAGTCTTTGTTGTTAGATTCTTTAGGATGCCAGCTGTCAATTTACTCCTGTACAACTCTAGAGCTCTTCCACTAACAGCAAATGACAGGAAAATAAAGAAGCCTGTATAGAAAAGAAATCAATCAATAACGCAATCATTTTGAAAACAAAACTATCAATGACCAACCTTCATGCACCATTGCATAATTTTGAAAGGGACATTTGGATCGATCATGGTGTTGTGAGAGGCCGGGAGAAAAATAAATGTATTGCGTTTGATACAAAGCTGCTTTAATCCTCAACAGTGGTTATTTCAGTTGCTAACTTCTTCTAATATAAATAACATACCTTGAAGACTGTTTAAAATCACATACGGGTACCACAAGAATGACAAAGCCTTGACGTTTGCAGAAATCCCGAGAATCCATGTAACGCCCATCACTGAAGACATCTTAACACAAATAAGAGTCACGTTGGTGCTATGTCGCTGATTGGTTACTTGTTGGGTTCTCTGAGGAAGCAAACATTCACATATATGAAGTAAAGAAAATACCCCAATTTGTGCATTCGTCCAATCGAATTACTCAATTTCCTGTTCCGAAGTTCAAAAAGGGACTGGGCCCTACTTTACCCATTGTTTAAATTGCGTCACATAAAGAAATGAATCATATCACCAGAAAGATCGCATAAAAATGAGTACGTTCACCAAGTTTGGTTGTGTTACATTGCATAGTAACCAAGCTGCGAGCTGTCAAACTGGGTCTCCCAAATTCTATACAAATGTTTTTTAATTCAGAGATGGCGTCCCCCAAATCCATACAAAGTCTCTAATTTTTCTGATTTTTGCAAGCCTTCTACATGGTTGAAATCAAAGAAAACAACCCCAAACTTGGGAAACCGACTAATTTTAATGTGATCTTTCTTGTCGTGGGCTCTAATTTGTACTACAATTAAAATTTAAAAACTCTTCCCAGTCTCCATTTGAACTTCGGAACGGGCAATAAAATAACTCCCAGTCAACCAATGATTTCCTCACCTTTCGAGTGTTGACGATATGAATCACAGTGTGTCCCAACGCAAACAGATTGAAAATCATAAGCAGTGCAACGGGCAGAACAAACGAATAAAGAATGGCTTGAGGCTGAGATATGAAACATTCCTCTTCTCCTTGCCCTGTTTATTTAATCAAAGCATGAATGATTTAATTAATTGAAGCACAAGTTACCGACAAATTAAATAATTCATATTGGCTCTTCTTGATGATGCATGTGATATGTCACCACCAAAGAGTTTTCTATTACATCGCTTAATTCGATTGTCGATACCCAATCAAAAATCCTAAAGATAATTGCGTAATGTAGAGCATATTATTTATTATTAGGCAAAATTAAAAACAGATAGCTGTTTTAGTTATGCATGTTTACAGTACTCCAAGTAATGAAATCAAACGCATTTTATCATGTAACAAGCTATTTTTATTTCATTTTGGGCGTGCTTACCATATCCAATATATTCCTTTTTGATATGATCAACTGTAACGCAGATGAGGACGACAAAGGCAGGAGCTCCCCAGGCATACAGGCAATACTTCATGAGACGTTTCTTGTAGCTTCCTTGTCGATTTGCCGCAACTGCTGTTTAGAGTGATCAAACATGATATAGATGTATGTATTCAGTATAATATTGTTTGACAAAGAAATAACACCTGTGCCTGTTGTTAAAGACTTAGGTATTCACCTCGACGCAAGCCTCAATTACAACGAACATATCACTAAAACCGTTTCAAATTGTCTATTTAAACTGAAGCAAATTAACAGAATTAAGCATCTGCTGGATAGAAAAACGCTTTTGTTAGTAATGAATTCCTTTGTTTTTAGTAAACTACTGTACTGTTCAACTGTTTGGAGTAATACCAGTAACAGCAATATCGATAAGTTACAAAAAGTCCAAAACTTCGCTGGACGAATTATTCTAGGCCTTAGAAAGTATGATCATATTTCTGAAGGGCTGCGATCATTGAACTGGCTTCCTATTAAAGAGAGACTCATATTGAATGATGCAACTATGATGCACAAGTGCATCAACAACTTTGTCCCAGACTACCTTGCAAATAAGTTCAAATTACGTTCCCAGGTCCACGACAGACAAACTCGATCGTCTAGTACCCTGGACATACCCTTTTGCCGCCTATCAACTGGTCAGCGCTCTTTTGCTTACAGAGGGGCAAAACTCTGGAATTCCTTAAACAGTAATATTAAGTCTTTAAAATGTCCTAAGAATTTTAAGCGTCATCTTGCTAATTTGTTAGTAGATTAATTTCCTACATTTGTAATATTTTTAATATATTTATTGTAATTACTATATTATTGTATTTATATTCTTAATTAATTTAAATTTGTATTTGATGCTGAAAAACCCACTTAGGGAGCTTCAATAAAGTATGTATGTATGTATATATGTTAAGACAGACAGACAGACAGACAGACAGAAAGTCAGTCAGTCGGTATAGACAGACAGACTAGTCAGACCGTGACCGTCAAACAGGCAGACAGTCAGGCAGGCAGCCAGTCAGACAGACAGTCAGACAGTCAGATCGTCAGACCGTCAGACCGATGAACGAAGACATTTCTTAAGTACTGATTTCAGCCTGATGATCATGCTGTAACGTATATTTAGTCACATGCACGAAACTAAAGTAAAATTAGGCAGATTACCTGTGGTAGTAAAAATCCGATGCACATCATAAGCCATAACGTTCATCCACGTAAAGGAGGAGAGGACAAAGTAATGAAGAAGAACGGCGACTGCCAGGCATGTTTCTTGATCGTCGGTTTTGGCCGCTGAAAAGAACACACTTTGGTACAGCAACAGAGAAAAAGTCAAGTTTATTATGATCTTCCCAGGCAAGTTACGGAGTTCAGCAAACAAGATATACGTAATCAGCAGTAGAACAAGAGAAACCATCGACACTATACAACCGATTGACGTAAGAAGCTGCAGAGAGGCTGGAGTTTTAGTGATCTGATGCTGGATGCCGGGTTCTGTTTTTGTTGCAGTGAAATTTCTTGAAAAATTCACGCACAGGAGTAATCTGTTGTCACGTATCGTGTATGTAGTATTGCTGTATATTTTGTTGTGAAGTTTCAAGTAGACGGAGCTGTTAGAAAGCTGCACGTAATCTGTTTTATTAAACGCAATGAATGTACAATTTGGCTGCAATCTTGTTCTGTTTCCTTGATTTGCCTCGGTTTCGTTACCTTTGCTCTTCTCGTGACCAGCTGTTTGTGATCCGGTTGAGTCGATCGTTTTGCAGCTCCCTTCGTAAGGATCATATACCTCGTCAAGGGCACAAGACAACTCTTGTTTAGTTCGTTTAACCACATTCTCTTTTCTGTCTTTTACTACAACACTGTACTTTGATGTGGAACTAAAATCAAAGAGGATAGTGAGAGGAGGTGATACTCCACCACTATCAGCTTCACATTCACTTTCGAGATCATTTGGTTTAAAACCATTGCACAACGCACACTGTGGATTTCTAAATCGTATCTTTTCGACTGTACCAAAGCAGAATGGAAAAGCGTACCTCAGGCATTCTCTTTGGCAGTAAGATTCGTTTTTCTCTTGGCTGGTATTGCTGCAGTCCTGAAACCGAGGAATGCATCGTTTTAAAAATTTAAGCTGGGTATCCTGTGGTGATTTATTAACCGAGCAATTCTGAAGCAAAAGCGTCATTCTATCGCCTAAATTCAAAGTTGTTACGTTAAACCAAGTCTCGCAGTCGAATTTAATCTTCCAGTATGACGTATTTACAGCACCATTGCATCTGGCGCAGAATATATTTTTGTACGTCACGTGACTATCTTTGTTGAATACTGGCAAGTTCCTTAAAAGGTCATTTTGATCTTCATCTTGACATTTTTGTCGCACGCTTCTTTCTGTCCAGTTCTGCGGGCACGCGCTCCAAACTGCGTAACCAGTGTACTTTGCCCTAGTTACTCCGTTTTTTAGCGCAAAGCAAGTTTTGTTCAAACTCAGAGCGCTGGTCTGAGGATTATAACACGTTTTCTGCATCTGTAAAAAGTAAAAAAGGCATTCAAACATACAGAAGATTTGCATTTATTGTAATTCATGTGACTAACTTAGAGATAATTTTAGGAAAGGAAATATAACGTTTTCACCATGTACATAGAGTTTACTGCGCAAGCGCAGTAGACACAAAAAGCAAATAATTTTACATCATTATGGTATTCAAATAGCACAAATATTGAAATGGGCTAAATTAAGGGCTAAGGCCGGATGAAAAGCTTGTAGCTGAGTTGTTGACAGCTTCTCTCGTAGCTTGGGTTTGACCTATATTGAGAACACAATACATCACAAATCGAAACTTACAATGCATCGAAGTCAAAACAACAGTCGCCGAACTCATCACAAAGTTTATCACAGTAACACCTGGGTAGATCACTATCCGAAAGTGCCACTGAAGCGTTTCTTTGTTCCAGTCCACATCGATTGTTACAACTGTACTTAAGAAAGTCATCATATGTCCGAATACTGCGGCGTATGAAACGGCGGACATGTTCATCCCACTGCGGTCCATAGTCTGCATGAACAGAGAAAAAATTGACATCGGCATTGTCTAAGTGGAAACTAACCCCTCTTGGTCAGCATAACGCCAGACGCTGCACCTTAGGAAAAACTTCTGTAGTGTATTTTATTTGATGGAGCTCAACCGTTTAACAGTTTTTGGCGAGAAAATGACGTGAAAACATTAAAGGAGCTACGTCACGGATGGCGCATCTTGAAAAAATCTGCCAATTTTTTCAAGTTCGTCACCCGCAATCCGTCTTAATCTTTTCCATCCTCAACCATCCTTGTTCCTGTTCGGTTTATTATTACCTATTTGGTGTTTTTCTACTTTATTAAACTGTAATTTTGAAGGTGATTTTCCACGTTATGCTGACTGATTTTAAAAGATCACTTGGAAAAATTTAAATGTGAAAACATAATTAAATAATCGTTTCAAAGATATTGCATGACAAAATGGCGGGAAACTTTAAAATTCAGACCTTGTTATCTTTGCCATCCTGGAAAGTTCCCGTTCATAAAATAATACAATAGCCAGTTTTCGCTGAGTGCAGCTTCAGGCATAAAGGTGCAGGAGCTATGCATGGCACGGGTGGCCTATATTAAGTTCTTCGTTCGTATAAATCCGTCTTATTCTCAGTCGTCTAAAGGGGCACTATCATGGGAATTTTTCTGCTTTTTTGGCCAAGTTAAAACGGTGCAATAATTATGACTAAGTACCTTAGCTCATACACAAAATGCCCCTAGAACATCAAGATGAAGATATCAAGTGAATTGTTGAAGGGAGAGCTAACCGTAATTCATTTATAGCGATTTTTCCAAGATAGAAGGGCATTATTTTGAAAAGGTCTGCCCGACTTTTTCAAAAAAAAGATCAAAAGCTCCTTTGGGAAACTCCTGATAGCACTCCCTTTACAGCTTCAGGACACTAGTAATAGTAATTTTTAACAAAACTGTACCATTATTTTTAGGTTTCCATTGATATAAAAATGTTTTTTGGTTTTTGTGTTTTTAACTGAAGATGCTCATGATAGTGCCCCTTTAATTTTAAGTATCCTTGTTCCTTGTTTGGTTTATTGTTAGCTCTTTGTTTTTATTTTCTGAATATATCGTGTCATAAGTTAACTACCGGTACTTCAAAATCAGTAAACGCTAGTTGTGTAACAAATGAACCAGACTTGATAAACTGCTTTCTTTGCTATCACGTTTTCTGGCAATTTAAATGAATGATGTTTACCACATTATAATACATATAAAATACATTTACTGTCGTACCATCGGTTGGAATCACATCTGGACTGCACTTGCGGCGCAAAGTACTAAGAAGAAAAGAATCAGGAGCAGGTCCAGTAGGGGAAGGTACAGTTGTGGATGCAGCTGTTGCAGTGGTTGTTGGGGGTTTTCCAGTTAGGACTACTCCGCTGCCTGAAGGTGGAGATGGTTGTGATGTGTGAGATGGTGGAGATGTGTCAGAAGGAGGAGATGGTGCAGGGGACCACGGAGGTGGTGGATATGGCGGGGGCGATTGAGATGGTGCAGTGGACCACGGAGGTGGTGGATATGGCGGGGGCGATTGAGATCGTGTAGTGGACCACGGAGGTGGTGGATATGGCGGGGGCGATTGAGATGGTGCAGTGGACCACGGAGGTAGTGGATATGGCGGGGGCGATTGAGATGGTGCAGTGGACCACGGAGGTGGTGGATATGGCGGGGGCGATTGAGATGGTAGAGAAGGTGGGGATACATGAGAAGGAGGAGCTGGTGGGGACGATTCAGGTGGTAGAGGTGGAGGCTGCCCAACAGAGGACGATGACGATGATGGAGGGAAGGGGGGTTGACCATCAGTTGACGAAGGCGGTGGTGCTCCTGGAGGTTGTAGACCACCAAGAGGTAGAGTTGGAGGCATCAAGGTCGGCGGAGACTGGGTATCTGGAAAACAAAAGGAGGAGTAGGTTTGTATTTGTTGTTCATGAGAATTCTGAGGAATTCCGGGGGGTTCTCGGGAATTCTCGGGAATTCTCGGTAAATGTGTAAAATGTACCAAGCATTCATGTGGTTGAACTTTTTCGCGCGGGTCACGTGATGTATAGGAGATGAATATGTTGTTGAAAGAAATTAGCCTACATTTGCCGGATGTAAATTACATTCAGTCAAATTAATAAGACTACAATACAATTAAAAGAGACTGAAAGCAAATGTATAATCTTTGACGCAAATAGTAACTAATTAAGGCCAAAAGTATATCTAGAGAGCAAAATGAAAAAAGAAATCTGCCAATTTCATTTTTTTTTCACTCGTAGAATTAAAGCAGTCCATCGTTTTGCCTGGCATGATTGTCCTCCAAACAAATAATAGATCAGTTCCTAAATCGTGATTCACTGAGAATTAAAAAGTATACATTTTTTGTACGGTTAAAAAAAATCCCTCCACTTTTTTTATTTTGAAAAGGTGATCGTTACAAATTAGTCATACATGTGCATGTATGTTGAATCTGTTGTATAAGAAGAGCACTGCGACTGAATAGAGCGAGAAGAAATTGATAGCGATTATTATTTTAACTATTAATATACGGAATTACCTGTGAGCTGGCCTTCATTTTCTCTCCAACAGCAAACCACAAGAAGAAAGCATATAACTGTGAGATGGTGAAGAAATAACAGCATTTTCTGCAGACCCCTGAAAATTTCAACGTACAGAGCCCGGCGGCGTTAGCAGAATTTTAAACTAATGTTGTTCTCTATTTACAGAAAGAGGAACGAGTCAAACCGTTCTGATAAGTGTTTGGCCGGGGGGGGGGGGACTCCCATCGGGTGATCGTCGGAAATTTTGAAAAGAACCCCTAAAAGCTACCAGAATCTCGTGTTGTGGATGTGGCTCGAATTCATTTTCACCCCTAAAAGGTACCAATTTTAAGACAAACTCTAGTTCATATCCTACTTTTTCCGGCATAATACCCTAAAAGGTACCTGAATAACTATAATAGTGGTCATTTTAGATTTTATCACCCTAAGCGGTACCAAACCACGAATTTTAACCCCTAAAAGGTACAACGATCACCCCCGTAATTTTTATATGGGAGTCCCCCCCCCCCCCCCCCCCCCGGGAGTGTTAGGTCTTCTTTTTTTTCTATTTGTCTCTCTATCATCAGTGAACCTTCTTTTGCAATCAACACCCAGCTGTGATGGAAACAATCATTAAAAATCAATCTTAAAATGGCTGCATTGTTTATGCAGCGGAAACGATTAAAGAAAATAAAATCAATACACTGGGGAACCCAACGAACATTTTTTGGTAAAATACATTATTTTACCCAGACAGATAAATGAAAATAAATGATATAAAATCATTTCCAGGTGTTCTTCTGCGTTGATGGAAAAATATATATGTTCCTCTTTCCCAGCATGACACATATAGGGAAATTCCCAGCCAGCTGGATAAAAATGTCTGTTTCCCAGCCCGCAATTTAAAATAATAATAAGTAACCAAAAGGGGCTTGGGAATTAATTAAACATCGATGGAGAACCATTCGAAGTTTGTGTTGATATGATTTTGAATTCCGCTGGAAAACAGATAAAGTGAGGCCCAGATTCGTTGGGTGTCCCTGAATACAAAGAACCAATGTCAGTAAATATTGGAATACACCGTAACAAAATACTATCTTTGCTCTTTAATTAATTCTTTACTATGTTAGATGGATAAACTTGAACCCTTCTCAGAAATTATCCAATGTCATGATATAATTATTGCAGTAAGAGGACACGTTACTTACAGTGTATGCCGAATTATTTCAACGAATCCACCTTTCGCAGTTGTATATAAAGTCAATAAATACGGCGCAAATTAATTTAGATCCGTAAGTCATCGATCCTAATAGCCCCTTCCACGCGAGCAAGTTTTCCTTGACAAGTTTTCACTTGACAATTTTTCCTTGCTCGTGTGGAAAGGGAAATTTGGCAATTTTTTCCTTGACAAGTGTCCTTGTTCCCTTTAATTTCCACACGAGCAGGAAAAACTTGTCAAGTGAAAACTTGTCAAGGAAAACTTGCTCGTGTGGAACGTACCTTAGATATGACATATAAATTTGTCCATACACACCTTTTAGTTTATGGGTTCACAATATAGCCTTGAAATCGCCACTTAAATCCCCGCTGTAAAAATCCACACCGAGATTTAGGTCGTTCCCAGTCGAATAATGATGCAAATTCTAATTGTGTAAACAATCCTTGTTGAATTTTAAAGCCACAGTGGTGTTAAAAGTAAGATTAAAAACGGGCGTTGATTTACACTCACATGACAATGTGCTTCATTAAAGTATGAAGGTGCGATTCAAGAGCTCAAACTGAGAAAATGTTAAAAAGTTACTTGACAAACGAATTTCCAATAAGCTCAGTTTCAATAAGCTTTCAAGACATAGTTAAGGATTTCTCCGGATGTTGTAAATGTTGCTTTGTATATTTCAGAAACAACACAAATTGTTTCATAGGCTGACAGAAGCTCCATATAGCAGACATTCAGATATAAATACATAGACAGTCTACATGTTGTCTGAGTAACGTCCGGTTCCATGCATTGTGTGTTTTCTGATAACGAATACTTCAATGGAAATTCTAAATTCTTGAAAAACAGTAAGTGTTCTGCATGTCATTGTATAATAAAATTGTTATATTTAACTAAGGCCCAGTTCAGACGCCGTACTTCACATGAGCCGAATCGAATTCGAATTTAGGCCAACCCAAATTAATTTAGACCGGCTGAATTGATTCAGACGCCGAGCTTAATTCAGCCGAACTTAATTTAACAGGGGAAAAGTCCTGTTATATTGAAAAATTCATTATAATAATCCATGCATTTGTTTTCGGCTCTTGTGAAGTTCGGCGTCTGAATCAAAGCCGGTCCACAGCCGATATTCCCGTCTAAGCCAGGTGGGAAGAACGGCTGAGCCGATCCGAACCTAAAAAATTATAATTAAAACAAAATATCTCAAATGAGATCTACATGGAACGTATTCGGTTTCATCAAAAATGCAGATCTCACAATAAATGTTTCATATGCTAAGCTGCGAATCGGTCCGTCTTTTAAATAAGAAGTTCCGAAAAAAAGGGCCTGGCCTGGCCATTCTCACACCTAGTTGTCAATCAACCATCAAAGCGAAACAGCTGACAAACAACCTGCGCTTTTTGTACGACCGTTTAAATACTGATAAAATTTGTTTCATTTTTTTTAAGACTGTTCTGTTAAACATTAGCAAGTTATATCTTATTTTTGTTAATGATATATTTTGGTTTCATGAGATTTTGAAGCATGTTAAGTTTGCAGGACGCTTGACTCAACAACGTGCCCGGCACGACTGCAAGAGTACAAATTTGCATTTCGCACTCGAAAGGTGTGAAATGTGAGAGGTGCTATCCCTTTTATAGCGGAACTTCTTGTTTAAAGAGGATGATTTGTATACCATATTCATTTCTTACTGTTACAGTATGACTTGTTTATTCTCATGGCCATCATGCAGCAAAGTGTTGATTGAAATGCGATAAAACTCTAATGAAGCCTCTATTCGACGTACCAAAATATTAATTTTCAAATAAAAATGCACTGAATTAAGTTTTAATTTGGAAAAATTAAATGAGTGTGTTTATTATTATCATAATCATAGCATATCTTTTATTGTAAGGCGCATTTGATCATATTCATATGTTAATTAATTGCGCCATATAAATACTAAATATTATTATTATTATTATTATTATTATTACTCGTGAGCTAAGAAACAGCGAAAATAATCTTTATACTGTGTACCTTTCGACTACATCTTAATACCAGAGGTCTATAACTAGAGGTTTCCATCTCTGGTATTGGGTCTTGTGCCATCAGATTCGCAGTTAGGCTATGTTTAGACATTTTTCGCGCGAAACCAGCAACCAATCACGTTGAAGCATTTTTAACGATATGCGAGCGCTACGCAAAGACAGAAACTTTGCCGGCCAAGGAAAGGCGAAAAGCGTCACAGCAGAATGTAATAATTGTTTAAATACTTCACTAAATTTAGGTCAAACTTCGGTATACATTTTGTAAAACTATAAATCGACTGATATGAGTGATTTTTCAGTTCAATCTAAATGAAGCATGATTTGTATGAATTCGGCGGCAAAACTTCGTGCGCGGTGTCCAGTTGGCAAGTTGAATGAAAAGAAAGCAAGACAAAGTTTTCTCCGCGGATTAATCTTCGCTCAATCTCTCCAAAGTTTCGTATATTCTGGAAAATTGTGCAGATGGTTTAGCTTAAAGGAGCTACGTCACGGTTGGCGCATCTTGAATAAAATGGCCAATCTTTTCAAGTTTGCCATTCGCAATCCGTCTTAATCTTCTCCATCCTTAACCATCCTTGTTCCTGTTTGGTTTATTATTACCTCTTTGGTGTTTCTCTACCTTAGTAAACTATTATTTTTGAAGATTTCTTCAGTTTGAAGGTGATTTTGCACTTTGCAAAAATGACTTAAAATATTGTGACATAGCTCCTTTAACATGGGAAGATTCGAAATAATTGTGGAGCTGAACATTATATTCATTTTACAAGTTGAACGGACAGCTATACGCAGCCGAAGGCTTCACTTGTTTACATGTATACGGCGGGCAAAACTTGCGCGACTACAGAATTAAGCGTTGAAACGAACTGAGCTAAAAATCAAGTTCATTGAAGTAAAAGAACAAAGGAAACCCTCAATATCTACATGGATGGAAAGAAAGAGAGTGGTCTTCGAAGAGAATTTCACTGTGAAGTGATCTTTGAATGATTGACTGTCACGAACGCTTGACGAACTGCCGTAAGCTTAAGCTATATATCTGATCCATGGATATTTATTGTGCTGATTGTAAAAACTTAATTCAGCTGGAATTGACAAGCCTCTTCGAAATACAAGGTAACAATACTGAATAGACTAAGCTTAAACTTGTGTTGTAAACAGGTTTTCATTCTTTGGACTTAAGCTTAATTGTGTCCGCCGGCGCAGTTTTCGGATCTGATTTTCCCGTAAATTAATTTCAGGCTGCCTTTAGTGCTCTTTCAGTCGCATTAGTTGTACATTTTACAGGCATCAGTCCCATTAAATATTTCGTTCCAAACTTCGTGCATTATTTAATAGAATTAACTAAGGGCCAAGGTTTTTTACTTCATAATTTTAGCCATCTTTTCAATCGACGAACAAACCGCCTTCAACAAAAATATTGTCGAGCTAGCGCGTTCACTGACCATATTTGTCAGGCATGGTGCGTGATTGGCTGCTGGTTTCGCACAAAAAATGTCTAAAAATAGCCTAACTGCGAATCTGATGGGCCGCGCGCAATGCTAGATGGAAACCTCTAGTTATAGACCTCTGTTAATACCCATGATAACAGGCTTATCTCTCAGTTTCATCTCTGTTCTAGCTACTACAACTATAATTACTGCCATTTAACGTTATAATATATACGCTATAGGGAATCTAAATTACTGTATATACCAGGTTTTATTGTTGAGGCTTTGTAACCAAATATTCTGTAGTGTATTTGGCCAGCAGTTGACATTTATGAGCATGCGCATGCGCGCACTTATGCGTGCTTCTGTAACCATGTGATTTGATTTGCAATAAGCCGAATACATGACAGGCTAAATAAAGAGTAGCTTTTTATTTTGCTGACACTGTCCCGTAGTTTAAGGTGGCTCATCTCTGTTTTGCAACGGCATACCTTCCATAATGTGAACGGCTGATACTTCGCTGTCAGAGCACCGTCTGGCTAGCTACTTCACCACTTTACTAGAAATAGAATGAACTTTCCAAAAAAGCAGTTTTGATTGGCATCGGTGTTACCATAGCAACGCAGCGATGACGTCATGCATTTTACATATGACCATTTTTCTCGACATCTAGACGTAAACTTTTAAAACCACCTTATGTTCCTTAAAGCCTAGATGTAGTTCTTCACGATTAAGAATTTTTAAAAAATTATATGAGAGCGTTTTGGAATAAAATGCGGTTGAATATTTTCATTAAAAAAATTAAATATTCACCTTACGTTTGTTTAATTCGTCGATACCAATGTCTTCTTAACTGATTGAGGTAATGTTTTTACCACATATTACACCTGTGACATAGGACTGTTTTCTGTCAGAGTTTCTTCGAAATTGCTTCATTCGATTTCATTTCATGTAGACAGAAGTAATCCCTGCTAGATTCGCATTTTACTCAACGTAGTAACATATTTGTTACGGAAGCTGTAATTAAAAAACTAGTCGATAAATTTTTTTTTAATTTTTTTGGATGCGAAGCTTAATATCTATTACGCTTTCTCTGGAATTTTCAAGTGGATTGAATCACTTTAAGGGTACGAAATAAAAATAACAATACAAACACTTTTACATTCATCCGCACAATCGTTTTTGCTATATTATTTGTTGACAGCTGATCTCTTTCAGAAATTTCTCTTTTGTCTATATTCAGGCATATTTGTGTGCGCCTACGACGCTTGCTTGCAAGGTTTCGTTGCTCCAAAAACGCCGCTCGTGAAAATTCTGTTTTTCGTTAGTACAATGGAAATTAACATAAATCTGTAGTCACGCAGCCAATTTTAACGCTTTTGAATCCAGATCTTGCTTGACTATGGTCAAGCCAAGCTCTAAACGAAAAAGGAAGGCTGCTCTTCTGTTCGAAAACGCTGTTGAGACGAAGAGAGTGAAGGAGTGGTAACTAATATATCAATTATAATAACGTTACATCTGGCTGCGTGACCCACTCATATATGTTGATTATCGGTGAAGAAAATCATTTTCACGAGCGACGTGTCAGCAGCAGCGAAGCGTTGCAAGCAGGCATGGTAAGCGCACACAAATATGCCTGAATATAGACAAAAGAGAAATTTCTGAAAGAGATCAGCTGTCAACAAATAATATAGCAAAAATGATTGTGCGGATGAATGTAAACGTGTTTGTATTTTTATTTTTATTTCGTACCCTTACAATGATTCAATCCACTTGAAAATTCCAGAGAAAGCGTAATAGATGTTAAGCTTCGCATCCAAAAAAATTAAAAAAAATTTATCGACTAGTTGTTTAATTACAGCTTCCGTAACAAATATGTTACTACGTTGAGTAAAATGCGAATCTAGCAGGGATTACTTCTGTCTACATGAAATGAAATCGAATGAAGCAATTTCGAAGAAACTCTGACAGAAAACAGTCCTATGTCACAGGTATAATATGTGGTAAAAAACATTACCTCAATCAGTTAAGAAGACATTGGTATCGACGAATTAAACAAACGTAAGGTGAATATTTAATTTTTTTAATGAAAATATTCAACCGCATTTTATTCCAAAACGCTCTCATATAATTTTTTTTAAATTCTTAATCGTGAAGAACTACATCTAGGCTTCAAGGAACATAAGGTGGTTTTAAAAGTTTACGTCTAGATGTCGAGAAAAATGGTCATATGTAAAATGCATGACGTCATCGCTGCGTTGCTATGGTAACACCGATGCCAAATCAAAACTACTTTTTTGGAAAGTTCATTCTATTTCTAGTAAAGTGGTGAAGTAGCTAGTCAGACGGTGCTCTGACAGCGAAGTATCAGCCGTTCACATTAGGGAAGGTATGCCGTTGCAAAACAGAGATGAGCCACCTTAAATTGACCGTTATTTAATTATTTTGCTGCAAAAAAAAAAAGCGTAGGAAAACTTGAGAACTATATTTTGTTTAATTCATCGGGAAACTCATATGTTGTTCTATAAAACACAACGCTACTTTTTACAAATTTGCTTGGAGAAATTAAAATTGAAATAATCCAAATTTTCGGTTTAAACGAAATTGTCTTGAAGAGAACTTAAAAACATTATCAACATTAACATTATTATTAACATCAGCATTGTCGAGCGGACGAGAGTTCTGAATTGAACATATAAAATAATAAATAATAATAATAACTTTATTAAAGTGTCAAGAATTATAGCAGTTGCCCACTAAATAAGGACACTGTAAAATAACATTAAACTAAAACTATCAATCTTAAATGTGCCCCCCCCCCCCCCCCCTAAAAATTCAAACTAAACTTCAATCTAAAAATGATAACTATTTAGTCACTATTTACCGTGGTAAAATGGTAATTATTTACAATGGTACTAAAATTAAATTAAGAGGTACATAAAATACAATGTTTACAATGATTTATGACTAATTGCTCCAGATCTAATTTTCTGATGGTCCTCAGAAACCCTAACCCAATCATCAACTCTCTCGGCTCGGTGATGTTTAGAAATCGAATGAAACAATGTCTCTCGTTTTTGATATATTACTTAATCTTGGCTCAGTAACTCAGTTCATTCCATAGCACTTTAGTTTTTCCCAGCGTGTGATATCCTTGCTCTCTATCTTCGCCAGTGTCGCCAAACCTCAGTTGGGTGACGGGAAGGTGAGACTTATTAGTCAGAAGACCGCTGTCTTCCCGCCAAACATCATCATTCACAAGGCAGTTACATAGTTTAGAAGGATTAACACATGTGTTGGTCATACTGCAGGCGCACTTGTTTACTCCACTAGCTCCACTCCAATATGTCATTTTGTCACCATCACGTGACACCCACCAACCATCATACAATGTCGCTCCCTTGCACTCGAATTTAATGAATTGTTGACAGTTCATGGAAACGTCGGTCAGTCCTTTTAGTTGAGTAGGACTGGCACCGATGTACTGAATATCACGCGAGTAGCTACCAGCGGCCTCAAATCCATTGACGTGAAATCTGTTCTCGCTGTCATGACTGACAACTGTCACTCCAATGCCTCCATTGTCAGTCATGTTACAGTAAGCAGTAAATGGAGCCTCGCCTTGTTCGCCGTCAGGATCAATGACGTAATCACCACTGACGTCAGCGATGTTTACTTTCACTCTGCTGCAGGTTTCAGGGATCACATGAACGTTGACATTCGCGTGGAGCACCGTTAGTGAGTTCATAGCAGTGCAAGTGTAGTTACCGCCATGAGTGAAACTAGCAAACAAAACGATCAAGTTATCCGATGCATCAATAGCCGCGCCTTGAGGCAGTATCGTGGTTCCATCGAACATCCACGAAACGTTTGTCTGTAGATCACTTGAAGCAGAACATGACAGGTTCAATGCTTGACCATCGTACACAAGCACAGAGGATGGGGGCCTGGTAATGAACTTGAGAGCAGTGTGGACTCGAAGCGTGACAGATGATGAGTTGGTACCCATAATGCTTGTACCAGTGCACACATATGAACCGCTGTCATCTGTAGTGACGTTCAGTAAGGTCAGAGTTTCTTCATTTACGATGCTTCTTGAGTCAGGAAGACTTCCTTGAGATTTGCTCCATGTGACTACAGGATTATATTGCCCAGTGACCTTGCACGTGAATTTCACGTGACGTCCGGTTTCAGTAATTTCCGTCTGAGGTGTCATGGTAACAAAAGGAAGAAGACCTGAAACACATAGTATGAATGACATTAACTTCTTTCCTTTAAATCGTGTTGGAGTTCATGCATAGAGTTCATGCTTGCCAGTGTTGTTTTATTTTCCTGTAGATTAAGGATATTACACAATGCGATCATGTTACCTTGTACGGTCAGGAAAACAAGTACCAGGTGATGGCAAAATCTTCCGGGGGGGGGGGGGGGGGGGGGGGGGGGGGGGGGGGGGGGGGGGGGCTCCCATACGAAATTGACGGGGATGCTCGTCGTCCCTTTTAGGGGTGTAAATTACGGATTTTGGTCCCCCTTAGGATGTTCAGGACGGAACGGCGATATTTTTTGGCCATCAAGGTATCTTTTTATCTTTCTGCACGCGAAGAAATAATAAAAAACGCCGTCAAACTGTGTACAATGGTATCTTTTAGGGGTCAAAAACGGCTTGAGCCACGCCCAGATTGGTCCCTTTTAGGGGTGTAATTCGAAATTTCCGACGAGCATCCCCGTCACTTTCATATGGGAGTCCCCCCCCACCCCCGGGCAAAAATTTCGTCTCCGAGACGGGACTGAGCCCGCATTTTTCGCAGTGAAGTTGCTAAGAATGACGATCCGCTTTGGGATATGCTGGCGTGACAATTTTCGGAGTACTCGTGAGTCCTCGCGCCGTTTCTTGATTGGATAATAACAATCCTTCAACGAAGATTTGTCAAAAACGAAACTTTTCCCCCGACAGTGTAGGGAAAAGCTACCATTTAGCATATCCCACCGTACGGAAAAAGATGGCGACTGGTACATTTACCCATAATTCTTAGCGCACGAAAACCCTAAAAACGCTCATACTGAAACGCACCGAAAAGTTCTAAAAACTTCAAACGTAGCATACACAATGTTGTTAGTATAGGGACGAATTTCACAAAAACAATATGGCTTTCTATGTGCCTATTGGCTATGTTAGGTTTGCAAGGTATTGTGGTAAAATGTACAGCCGCCATCTTTTTCCGTACGGTGGTCCTCCCTCCACAAAAACCAACATTTCTATATTCCAATTCAGGAAACAGTGGATAGAAGATTCCACTGAAATTCCAATGTATTATTTGTATTTTATTTATTAGCAGCCAAAAAAGAACTCAGAAATAATTACACGCGATGAACTACAGCTGGAATGTAAATGTGTAACGAACCTTCCATACAGCGATATCCCTTGTCTGTGAATCCATTTTGACAAACTGATGAGTTAGCGATACACCGTGGCGGACTGCTGTGACAAGCGTTCTAAAACAAAACAATCAACTTGTATATTGGGTGACTAGCCACTCCCCAACCCCCTCCTCCAAAAAAAAATACGCAAAAAATTAAACCATTTAAATAGAAAATAAATACAAACGCACTCTAAAATTTAATAACAATACAAATGTTTGCTAACAGCCCCAGGATCTGATCTACAAGAGCAGCCAGTGTCGCTAATAATGTTCAAAACCGGTGGCTAGAGTAAAGTGGCATAACGTACACATGTACATGTATACATTCAACATGGCAACCAAATACGCAAAGGTCTAAACGTTTTCGATCGCATAACAATAACATACCTTTCTCCAAAATGGCCGCCGCATGCAAGACAGCACATGAAAGACCACCTCTGGCTTGGTAATCGTACGAAGTTTCGTTAGGTTAGGTTCTACCTAAGTCGAGAAAACGGAAGTTGAAAACTGGAAAATGTAGCGACGTTTGTATGACTTGCGGTAAATTTTCCAGTTTTCAACTTCCGTTTTCTCGACTCAGGTGAACCTAACCTAACGAAACTTTGTACAGGTGCTGGTATTGATTTTCCGCTCAGAGAAAGGTCTATTACAGGTATGCAATGCGTACTCAATACTTCAAATGAGGCCGAACCGACTGGAGTATTTTATTTAGAGCATGCCAGATAATGAAGAAAAAAATACTATGAAGAAGATTTCAATTTAATAGAGCATAAGCGAATCACTATCAAGAAAAGACCGCTTAATGTTTCTGCAGAGAACTAAAAAATATATTAACAAGATAATTTCAGTCAATTCTTACCTCGAATGGTTGGTAAATAAATCCTTCACGACTCGCTAGATCTTCAGGATGCACCAGGTGATCGGAATTGCTGAGTTCACACGTGTGACTTTCGTCTACAAGCTTAGGACCAAGATTATACGACATACAATTGTCTTCTGTAAAGCAGCGAGCCAGACACGAGCTGTCTCTTTTTACCATCACACTTCTGATCACATGACCCTGTATAGAGTTTCCTTTCTGGGCAGGTTTTAGTTTCAACATGCGACAATCTTTAAACAAAAAATAAAATATAAACAAAAACCCACAGACTGAACAATAAATAATAAAATAATTATAACGGCAATATATAATTATAATATACACGATAAATATTTAAAGCGTGAAGCTTGTGAGGTCGTGTGTAAATTAACAATTTAACAAAGAAAAAGAAATATACAATTTTTTAGAGATACCTATAGATTTACATATGCATTATTAATTAATATACTAAATATAATTAACTATTCTATTGATTTAAAATTGAACTTTTTGTGTCAGTTCTGGCCACGCATTGTAAAAACAGTCTCACATTCTTTGTTCTTGAGCTGAAAAGAATCTTGTGCTTCCTGGAGAGATTGTTCCACAAGGTGGTGCCCCTATATGCGATGGAGTTTTTCATGGTTTTTGTTTTAAATGATGGCACGGTGAGCTGCCCTGTGGCACGCAAAGAGTAGTATTCATGTTTTTTTGTTTAGTTTGCACCTCGCAAGTTTCATGTGGTATATATAGTAGTACGTAATGATAATAACATCACGCCAGTTCAAGTTTTTCTCCTAGTGTCAGTATGTTCATATTTTATGTATGAGCTCGTAGTAATCCTTCAAAGGATGTATTTTGTTTAGTTTGCACCTCGCAAGTTTCATGTGGTATATATAGTAGTACGTAATGATAATAACATCACGCCAGTTCAAGTTTTTCTCCTAGTGTCAGTATGCTGTTTTGACTGAACAGAACTTTCCTGTGGTTCTGTTTGATTTTCAAATTTTCAAAAGTAGACTGACATGATTTCTGAAAATTTCTTCAGTTAATTTGGTACTTTTAGGAGGTAAAGAAAAAGTTTATTAAATGAATATGCTTCACTGTTTTATAGATTTAGAATAGAAATAAGACTTTCCCTCTTTTATGCGATTGGACTGATTGAGTTTTTTTTAACAAATAGTTTTACGCCCCACTATATAACAAGGCAAGGCGAAAATATGCAAACTTTACACTTCTTAACTTTACACTAAGTCACAGAAAGACGTTGAAAACATATTCTGTCTCATTGAAATAATCGGAAATATCCGTGTGACACTCTAGATCTTCGTTTTGGATGGAAATTAAAAATCTTGAGTTCTGCTAATATCCTTATGGTGGCTGTAACAGATGTTTAAAAATAAATTTAAGCTTGAATATAAGACTGAGACTACGTTTACACTAGAGGAAATTAAAAGTTTCCGGATTCATCACACTTGCGGTATTCGGATTCGTCGGCGTTTACACTGGAGGGTTATTCGGATTCTCAACTGTTTACACACATCGATGAATCCGGGGAAATTCATATGATCTCAGGCGGATAAATGTCCGGATTCATTCCGGATTCATTCGAATAACCGTTTACACTACAAAACATTCCGGATTTAAAAGTATTCGGATACAAAGTATTCACTTTGATTTCCGGATTCAAAATATCCGCACACGCGACCAAACCGGGACAGTTTTATCCCGGATTCGTCCACCTGTGTGTAAACTGCAAAACGAATCCGGTGCCAAAACGTCCCGGATTCGTCACGAATCCGGAAAAATCTCCTCTAGTGTAAACGTAGTCTGAGAACCCTGAAATGCTTTTTCAGTAATACACGAAAATTAAAATCAATCGCAGTTTTGGATAATTTTTGAGGATCTTACACAAATCATCTTACCTTTTCCTGACGAAACGTTTAACAGAGAAACAATCCATAGCTGTAAAATACTGAGATAAATGGACCAGTGTAGCATAGTTGTAAAATATTATTACAGCAGAGCAAATATTGGGTTACTTTCCGACAATGTACAAATTAAACCATCCTGGATTAATTGAAGTTATTCCAGAGTTTTTGACACTCCCGACTATATGTCTGATGAAGAGCCACTGAAACTCATATTTTATGTATGAGCTCGTAGTAATCCTTCAAAGGATGTATTTTGTTTAGTTTGCACCTCGCAAGTTTCATTTTTTCTATAAACTTTTCTCTACACGTGGTATGTATATATATAGTAGTACGTAATGATAATAACATCACGCCAGTTCAAGTTTTTCTCCTAGTGTCAGTATGTTCATATTTTATGTATGAGCTCGTAGTAATCCTTCAAAGGATGTATTTTGTTTAGTTTGCACCTCGCAAGTTTCATGTGGTATATATAGTAGTACGTAATGATAATAACATCACGCCAGTTTCAAGTTTTTCTCCTAGTGTCAGTATGTTCATATTTTATGTATGAGCTCGTATTGAATCCTTCAAAGGATGTATTTTGTTTAGTTTGCACCTCGCAAGTTTCATGTGGTATATATAGTAGTACGTAATGATAATAACATCACGCCAGTTCAAGTTTTTCTCCTAGTGTCAGTATGTTCATATTTTATGTATGAGCTCGTAGTAATCCTTCAAAGGATGTATTTTGTTTAGTTTGCACCTCGCAAGTTTCATGTGGTATATATAGTAGTACGTAATGATAATAACATGACGCCAGTTTAAGTTTTTCTCCTAGTGTCCGGTATGCTGTTTTTGACTGAACAGAACTTTCCTGTGGTTCTGTTTGATTTTCAAATTTTCAAAAGTAGACTGACATGATTTCTGAAAAATTCTTCAGTTAATTTGGTACTTTTAGGAGGTAAAGAAAAAGTTTATTAAATGAATATGCTTCACTGTTTTATCATAGTTAATAGAGGGAAATGGTTATGAAGCCCGGCAAACTTCATAGGAGCAAACAAAGAGGCCAAGATTTATGTTGGGAGGCCCATGACCGTGCACAATCTTTTGTTTTACGCTCATACACTATGCATGAATTACGTAATCGCAACGGTTCTATTGTTAATTGGTTAGTTGCTTGAACACACGTAACCACCTATTGTATATATTTTTGTCAGGTTTTATGCACGGTCCAACCCCCAAAATAGCGAACAAAAACATATAACAAAGAATTTTGCCGGGCTTCATAACCATTTCCTAAAAAAAACTATGGTTTTATAGATTTAGAATAGAAAAAAGAATGTCCCTCTTTTATGCGATTGGACTATGATATCTCTAAAAGCCAAGAGAACATGAGTTGCAGCAACTTCGAGAAAATTCGAGTACCATGATTGAGTTTTTTAAACAAAATACTGATCCAAAATGTTTTGAACAAATAGTTTTACGCCTCACTATATAACAAGGAAAGGCGAAAATATGCAAAATTTACACTTCTTAACTTTACATTAAGTCACAGAAAACATTCTGTCTCGTTGAAATAATCGGAAATATCCGAATGACACACATTTCCGTTGTATGAACTTATTCGTTTTGGACGAAAATTAAAAATCTTGAATTCTGCTATTCAATATATCCTTATGGTGGCTGTAACAGATGTTTAAAAATAAATTTAAGCTTGAATAAGAGAACCCTGAAATGCTTTTTCAGTAATACACGAAAATTACATGTAAAATCAATCAATAATTTTTGAGGATTTTAAACAAATTAAATAATCTTACCTTTTCCTGACGAAACGTTTAACAGAGAAACAATCCATAGCTGTAAAATACTGAGATAAATGGACCACTGTAGCATAGTTGTAAAATATTATTACAGCAGAGCAAATATTGAGTTCCGGCAATGTACAAATTATTTGACCATCCTCGATTAATTGAAGTTTTTTCCAGAGTTTTTGACACTCCCGACTATATCTCTGATGAAGAGCCACTGAAGCTCATATTTAATGTATCAACTCATATAATTCCCTGACAGGATATCCAGCTGAGCTGTATACATGCACCTATTTCAATTAACGTTGTCTGATAAAAGCGTAAAGCCTACAAGACAAAACCGAATGGTAGTCTGGGTATTCATTAGAATTTGCATATCGGTGGAAAAGAAATCTATAAGTTTTTATTTCGCATGTGAAGCGGTATTTGGTTTGCCCGAATTAGATAATTTGTCTTTCCATGTTTTGTCACAAGTTGATTCTGCTAAAATTTAGTTTGGCTAAAAGTAGCTTACTTCTACAGGCTTAAAACAACATGTTACAAGTTATGATGATATTTGTGACATAATAGGTTACCATAGCAACAGTATAACCTGTCAAAACACCCTTAATTTTAGCTTTAAGTGCTAATAACTCAAAAACGAGCCCGGTGACCCCCATCTTTTTATAATTGAATAATGATCAACATGTTAAGATACAACTTTTCGCAAAGTTTAAAAAAATTCATCGGAGGGGATTCAGAGCCACCTTAGATTTTCGAAAATTTAACTAAACGGTAAACGGTAATATCGGATATTTTCTTGTCCAAAGTGCTGGTTACTAGCATGCAATCGATTTTACATGATACATCAATTATGCCTCTGTGGCTAAGAGAACTGAAATATCTAACTTGGAGTTTAAAATTACTCATGCATGCATGTACATGTGTTCTCAACTAATACAACTGCTAGAAAGACTATAGCCTGCGAATACAGCCGACTTCCATCGCATCGGCTGTATTCGCAGGCTAGAAAGACTAGGAATCACATGGGTACTATAAACTCCCATGATTCATGAATGTGAATGTACTTTATACCTGAAATATCGTTTTAAATAACAAAACAACATTCTATTGAGGAACGGTTGTTTTAAAATAACCTTTCTTGCAAAGGCATCAATTCATTCAAGGACGGTATAAGCAAGAGAGCATGATCTAGCAAAAGGACTCCCCGTGCCCCATGATAATGTTTTGACATCTATTCATATTTTCGCGCCATGCTGTGAAAGTTATTTGTATTTCCTTCTGATAGAGGCTCCGACATCACGTTACTCGAACTGACCAATCAGGTATCGCTCTTATAATAGCTCAGCTATGGATTGAATTTGAAAGTTAAAAATAGACCTCAAAAAATTATCATTGGAAGAGAGTCTTGTATGGAAGAATATTTAATCTCTTATACTTCTCTTCATCCTCTCTTGCTAGAATTAAGCTATTGCTAAACAAGACTAAATATTACATTAAAAAGTCCCTCAATCAAAACAGTTAAATGTCAGTTCTGTTTAACAAATTGAAGGCAGTGGTTTGAATCAACCAGTTCATTGGTGCATGCGCTGTTAAGGTATGCCCGTAGCATTTTAGTTTTCCCAGTGTTTGATATCCTTCCTCGTTCTTGCTTCCAGTTTCTCCGAACCTCAGCTGGGAGACTGGGAGATGCGCCTTGTCTGTTAGAAGACCGCTGTCCTCGCGCCAGACATAGTCGTTCGTGTCACAGTTACACGGTTACAAAACGTCGCCTGGAGTGTCGCAAGTGTTGTTCCCGTGCGCACGCGCATCTGTCATGATCCTTTCCTCCACCCCAATACGTCATCATCTCGCCATCACGTGAAACCCACCAACTGAACAAATAGTTTCGGTTTCTGTATTTAAAGATGCTCCCGTGGCATTCGAACTTTATGAACTGTTCACAATTTGTTGAAACTTCCGTCAGCGCTATAAGTTGAGCAGTGGTCGTATGAGTGTAGCTTACATTAAGTGAATAAGACCCTGCCTCTTCGAAGCCTATTATGTGGGTTCTGTTCTCGCTGTTATGACTGACAGCTGTCACTCCAATGCCTCCTTTGTCAATCATGTCACAGTAAACAGCAAATGGAGCCTCACCTTGTTCGCCGTCAGGATCAATGACGTAATCACCACTGACGTCAGTGATGTTTACTTTCACTCTGCTGCAGGTTTCAGGATCTTAACATGAACGTTGACATTCGCGCGAAGCACCGTTAGGGAGTTCATAGCAGTGCAAGTGTAGTTACCGCGATGAGTGATGTTAGCAAACAAAACGATCAAGTTATCCGATGCATCAATAGCCGCGCCTTGAGGCAGTGTCGTGGTTCCATCGAACATCCACGAAACGTTTGTCTGTAGATCACTTGAAGCAGAACATGACAGGTTCAATGCTTGACCATCGTACACAAGTACAGATGATGTGGGCCTGGTGATGAACTTGAGAGCAGTGTGGACTCGAAGCTGGACTGAGGATGAGTTGGTACCCATAATGCTTGTAGCGGTGCACACATATGAACCGCTGTCATCTGTAGTGACGTTCAGTAAGGTCAGAGTATCTTCCTTTTCGATGCTTCTTGAGTCAGGAAGACTTCCTTGGAACTTGCTCCACGTGACTATAGGGTTATATTCCCCAGTGACCTTGCACGTGAATTTCACGTGACTTCCGGTTTCAGTAACTACCGTCTCAGGTGTAATGGTAACAAAAGGAAGAAGACCTGAAACACATAATATGAAGTCAAATTAATTCCATAACCTCATATCGTGTTGCCGTTGCATAGAGTTAATCCTTGCCAGTATTGTTTTTCCCTTTAGATTAAGGATCTGTTTGTAAAGTCAAGAAAACAAATACCAGTTGATGGCAACATCTCGTCTCCGAGATGGAACTGAGCTAGCAATTTTCGTCCTGAAGTTGCTAAGCAACGTGACGACCCTGGCGTGACGATTTTCGGAGTACTCGTGAGTGCTCGCACTGCTTCTTGATTGGATAATAAGAATCGGAAACTCTGATCTGCAAGTGCTTGCCTTCAATGAAGATTTGCCAAAAATGACACTTGTTCCAATCAATTTGCAGCCAAAGGGAACTCAGAAATAGCTAGCTGCATGTGATTAACTACAGCCATGCAGCTATGTCCATTAGAATGTGTAACGTACCTTGCATACAGCGATATCCCTTGTCTGTGAATCCATTTTGACAAACTGATGAGTTTGCGATACACCGTGGCGGACTGCTGTGACAAGCGTTCTAAAACAAAACAATCAACTTTGTATATTTTATACCATCTAATAGTCTGCAGGGGTGGATCCAGGGGGGAGGGGGGGGGGGATGGATTGGGTGGCTAACCTCCCCTCTTTTCCTCCAAAAAAATCCCTCAAAAATTAAACAATTTATTTTGAATAGATAAAAATGTTTGCTAACAGCCCCAGGGTCTGATCTACAAGAGAAGCCAGGGTTTTTATCGCTAATAATGTTCAAAACAGGTGGCTAAAGTACATGTATACATTCAACAAGGCGACCAACTACGCAAAGGTCTAAACGTTTTCGATCGCATAAGTATAGGAAATCGTATGAACGCGAGTGCAATTCGTGATTTATGGGCACGAGTGATGTTTTGAAAGTTCTCAAAATTGCACGAGCCGTTAGGCGAGTGCAATTTGAGAACTTTCAAAACATCACGAGTGACCATAAATCACTAATTGCACGAGCAGTTCATACGATTTTTTGTTTATAATATTCTCAACAAAATTTTGCTGCGGCCATCACGCTACTATGTACATGAAACGCTTCACTGGTTTCCAAAGTGCTCACATGTTTTATTTGAACGCGCAGGCAAACCAAACGGGAACTTTTTGAAAGAATTACAGTACTATAGTTTAGAAAAACATTTAACCATTAACTTGAAAGCTTATTTCAATGCCATTAAGGGGCAAAAACGTCTCTACTTGTCCGGAACCGTTTATCACAATTCCGTATTGCACTCTATAACCTATTTATGCATTCGTCATTGACCAATCAGAAGCTTCATATTTTGTTGAGTATATTATAACAATAATTACAGGTATGCAATGCGTACTCAATAATAGAAGTCAATATAAAACACTTCTCCTCTTTTAACCAGAGTGAGGCCGAGGGACTGGAGTATTTTAGAGCATGCCAGATAAGGGACTGTGTGGGGGGGGGGGGGGGGGGGGGGGGGGGGGGGGGGGGTTGGAAAACCAGAGTGGGGGGGGGGGGCATAAAGTAAATTCAAAGCAAGGAGAGGGGGGGGGGGGCTCTAGGTAAAATAAGTCACTCAAGAGAGGGGGGAACTTAACATTTTATTTCAAGTACATATTACATTGGCGAATCCATACCTATTTATAAGGTGGGGACCGAAAAATTTTAACTAAATTCACTCCTTTAGGAGGGGGGTATTACCTAATATTTGGCTACATGAAGCCCATTTTCCAACCCCCCCCCCCCCCCCCCCCCCCCCCCCCCCCCCCCCCCCCCCTTCCTCCTGATAATTATTGCACAGTCCCTAATGTAGAAACATATATCAATTTTAATAGATAATATCACTATCAAGACAAGACAGCTGAATGTTTTCGCAGTGAACTAATATATTAACAAGATAATTAATTCAATTCTAACCTCGAATGGTTGGTAAATAAATCCTTCACGACTCACTAGATCTTCAGGATGCACCAGGTGATCGGAATTGCTCAGTTCACACGTGTGACTTTCGTCTACAAGCTTAGGACCAAGATTATACGACATACAATTGTCTTCTGTAAAGCAGTGAGCCAGGCACGAGCTGTCTCTTTTTACCATCACACTTCTGATCACATGACCCTGTAGAGAGTTTCCTTCCCGGGCTGGCTTTAGTTTCAACATGCGACAATCTTTATATAAACAAAAGAGTAACGTATAAATGAAAACCTATACACTAGAGAGGGTCCTGATGGAATTTAACTGATAGCTGAGAATTGGCCAAAATTTTAACTGTTAGCTGAGAACATAGTTAATAAAAGGAGTGGTTATGAAGCCCGACAAAAGTCTTTGTTATATGTTTTTGTTCGCTTTTTTTGGCCTTGACCCTGCACAAACCTGACAAAATACAATAGGTGTTTACGTGTGTTCAAGCAACTAACCAATAGAAACGTTTCGATTACGCAATTCATGCATAGTGTATGAGCGCAAAACAAAAGATTGTGCAGGCTCGTGGACCTTCCAACATAAATCTTGGCGTCTTTGTTTGCTCCTTTGAAGTTTTCCGGGCTTCATAGCTATTTCCCTCTATTAACTATGCTGAGAATGACCAAAATTTCAGAAATGACCAAAATTTTAAATGATAGCTGAGAATGAGATCTGTCAAAATTAACTGATAACTGAGAAATGGCTAAATATTTTAACTGATAACTAAGAATCCAGCACTCCCATCAGGAACTTCTATACAGACTGGACAATAAATAATGAAAATTTCTTTCATATTTGAAAGCAGTAATTTATTTCATTGAAATTCTTCTGTTAATTGATTTAGTAACGCATAAATTTATATAAGAAGAAATGCTAAAACTTCTCATTTTATCTTTAGTTCTAGTGAAGTAATACAAGTAAGCTGATTACTGTAATTATTCATGCAGCTGGACAATATGCTATCCTACTAAATAAGTACTTGCACCATACCCTCGCTTTGTCATAATTCATAATTTGGGGGGAAAATGACGGTGAATTTAAGCTTGACATAAATACAATCAGAAATAAGAAATATTTTATTCAGGCAGTGACACAAGCAAAAATAATTCCAACAGGAATTGAACCTAGCTATGATCTCCCAACAGAAAGAAGATCATGCTAGGTTCCAACCTCGTTCCCAGAGGGAGGAAAAGGAGAGAGGGCCTGGGAACGAGGTTGACTAGGTTCGACTCCTGTTGAGGTGTCACTGACTGAATATTCATCTCTTAATTAATGAATTCATAATTTATTCATGTTTTTGGCACGCCTCGCTTTTATCCTGTTATTTTTTTTCTCTACATCAATTGAAGACGTTAGTCTGGTAGCCGACATCAAGCCAGTTTAATTTTATTCTCCCGTAGCGTCGTAGTATGGTGTACGAAATAAATTTAATGGATCAACAGTGCATTCCTAAAGTTCTGTTTGATTTTCACATTTTCAAAAGTAGCCATTTCTCAGCGGTTAAAATTTACCAATGAATTTTTCACATTTAATTTGGCACTTTTAGGAGGTAAAGAAAAAGTTTATTAAATGAATATGCTTCACTGTTTGATAGATTTAGAATAGAAAGAAGAATCCATTTCATGCGATTGGACTTTCTCCAAAAGCCAAGAGAACATGAGTTGCGGCAACTTCGAAATTTTGAATATATCATGATTGAGTTTTTTAAACAAAATACTGATCCAAATGTTTTGAACAAAGAAACGTTTTACGCCCCAACAAGGCAAGGCGAAAATATGCAAAGTTTACACTTCTTGAACTTTACACTTCTTGAACTTTACACTGATTGTATAAGTCACAGAAACATGTGAATAGTGCATTCATATTGCGCCTTATCAAAAGCCCTAAGGTGCTTTACAAAGTGTCAGAGAATGATTTAAAATGAATTAAAAAGTCCACGAAATCAAATACAATAATAAGTTAAAAAGAATTACATGTAAAAACGTATGATACGTTCAATACTAACTACTGAAAAATATAATGGTAAAAATGCTGTTTCAAAAGGTAAGTTTTTTAAAACAGTAGATTTAAAAGAGTAGAACTATCATGCATTCTTATTGGAATAATCCGGAAGAAATATTATTTTAGATTTCTGTTGTGAACTTCGGTTTGGACGAAAATTAAAAATCTTCAATTCTGCTATTCAAAAAAATCCTTAGATAGCTGTAACACTGATGTTTAAAAATAAATCTAAGCTTGAATAAGAAAACCCTGAAATGCTTCTTTTTCAGTAATACACGAAAATTAAAACCAACTGCAGTCAGTTTTGAATAGTTTTTGAGGATTTTACACAAATCATCTTACCTTTTCCTGACGAAACGTTTAACAGAGAAACAATCCATAGCTGTAAAATACTGAGATAAATGGACCACTGTAGCATAGTTGTAAAATATGATTACAGCAGAGCAAATATTGGGTGACTGCACAAATTAAACCATCTTGGATTTTAAAGTTTCCATGCAGCGTTTTTGACGCTCCCGATGCTTTCCAAGGGTTGGCGCCTCTGATGAAGAGGCTTCTGAAGCTCATATTTTATGTATGAGCTTATAGAAATCCCTGAAAGGATGTCATACTGAGCTGTATATAGAAACACTGAGATCACCGCATAGATATAATTTACTATTTATACGTTTCTAATAACATTGTTGTTTGTTGATTAGTAACGCTTCATTATAACGTGACAAGTGAAGCATATTGTTGAATCAGTTGGTCGCGCTAGGCTTAATATATAGATCACTGTATGTATTGTCATTTCATTCTAATTCAATTACAGAGAAAGATAACTTTTTTAACTTGCATGGTTGGAAGCCATTTAACTCTACGGACACATTGAATTATAATAAATTATTAATAATTTCAAGAATTATTTCATTTTTGCAGTGGGAACACTCGGAAACAGTCGCAGGCCGTTTATTAGAAAAAAAAGCGTCAAAATTGAAACAACTCGTATCCAAGAGTACTATTTACTGTATAATGCGGTAAGCATACAATACCAGTGAAACAAATCAAAACAAAAACAACTAGCTAGTAGAAATCTGACTCGTCCCCAGTCGTCTCTCTTGTTGGGAATCTCCGCTCTTTCCTCCTTCCCATCACGCCTCGCGCTCCCGTCGGTCGCGCTAGAGAGACGACTGGGGACGAGTCAGGGTAGAAATCATCAGTCTTCCGATTTTGAGCTGTTTGCGCCTTTCAGAAATCACGTGGTTAATTTGCATCATATAATGTTAAAACACTCAAGGCGGTTTTGTGAATAAGCTCCATTCCTTCAATTTGGTTATCATCGCCGACTAAAATAGATTACTACTACAGAGTAATCCTTTCTAAGAACATTTTAGTCTTTTATAGTTTTTTTTTTTGTATTTTAATTAATTGGGAAAGTCTGAAGTTGACGCTTTATGAATAAGAAAATGGAGCGGGAGGAAAGAAATATAAATAAAATGCTTAAGATTATTTATTATACGACATAGCATTTTAGCGCGCGAATACGCACAAAGACGAGAACAATAATTTATAATAATAAAGTAATATATAATAATGATAAGAACCTTCCCAGAATCCTTTGCAACTGGATTTTTTGAATGCCAAATAACTTTGTCAATTTGAGCCCAGAGGGATGAAACTCCATAAGGTAATGACACTTATCATAAAATAACTCTCATATCAAACTTGGTGTGATGACGTCATAGTCACGTGACCACGCCCGAAAATGCGTTTTTGTTTGCTATGAGAACAGGCCTCTATCAATGAAAAGCAATCAACGTAGTCAGCAAGACATTGATGTGGGGCATTTTGAAATGGCCAGTTGACATCTCGCATTTTAAATTTAAGGGGGCTATACACGAGAGCAAAAATATGTGAAAATTTGGTTCTGCGATATCTCATAAAGCGTAAGGTTGGCATAGCAACCAAAATCTACATGTTGATAGATGTTTATGTGAAGAACACGTTTTGGCAACTTTGTAAGTGTGGACGTCATCAGTCACGTGACCAGATTGCTTTGAATATTTACATTGCTTTAAAAGTACATTATGCTCAACAAAAACAGCATTTTTTTTTTTTAAATGGTAAATAATTCAGTAAGGTTTGTTAAAAGGGCGATTATTATTTTTTTCTTTTAGTGATAAGCAGATTATGCATTATACCATGTTGCTTGCTCTATTGTTTCATTGGTTTTTAAGGTAAAAACTAAAAGCAAACTTCGATGAGAGGTTTGAGCTTATCCTCTTCCTATATGATGTGACAGTTTTTTTCTAAAATCTCCGCTATATTCATAGAATGGATTTGCTTTTGCCTTAATAACCGACAGGGACTGGGTTCGAGAGCCTGGGTCGAGGTGTGGAACGAGACACTATTGCTATCTTACATGACGTACTCAGCGCTGACCAGCGGTTACCCAGATTGATTTGTTTTGCTCCGTTTTGCTCGAGTTTTGCATGTAGTGCTTTTGGACAGCCAACAAAACTGCTTTTTGTTGGGTTGCTCAAGTCGAGTCATCAGCTGTTGAGGGAAACAGACTGAGCTACCAGTATTCAGTAAGTGTTTCATTCGGTGGAAAACCTTGGCGTACAAATCTGGAGGCAGACCAGGGCTTTTGGCGAGATGTAATTAAGCTTACCATTCATGGCGCTGGAAACTCACGTACACGTTTTGGGCTTGTCGAGTACGTGAAAACACCGGTCTGTCATTACCGTTTTAAGAGAGCATCTCCAGAAAATCGAACTCTTGACCGGCAAACTTCAAAATTTCAAAATCGCTCAAACTTTGGCTTTTAGTAGTTCATATTGAGTTATTCATCGCTATGTGGTTTGTTTGTGAAATATGTTTTTGTTTCGGCAAAAAGTGACGAAAATCAATTTTCAGGGCTCCATACAAGAAAATGTGGCTTGAAAATTAGCCATTTTTAAAACAAACCGCTTGCCTTAACTATTAATCCAGAAGACATCCACTTGATATCAGCGTATTCTATGACTTTTCCAGGGTCTATTTTATAATTTCCATAAAGATTGAAAAACTTATGACACTGAGAGAGGCCTGAAAAAAATCCCCCTGTTTCTCTATGGCAATTACTAGCTCGATTGAAAAAAATTATTTACCCTACTACCTTTATCACAAATCAAATGAAATTTAGGAATTACACTAAGGAGGAAATGGCCTTTCAACTGATATAATTTCTTTTCTGGGGAAATTATATTGCGCTCTGTGAGAGAGTGCTCAAAATGGCCGAAAATGATATACGTGACTAGTGGATTGCGTGACATACCGTGACCGTAGCACATATTTTCAGTGCTGCTTTAGTCAAAGAAATGGTAAAATCCAAATTCCTGCCTTGGGGATATTAAAAAACACTTTCTTTTGAGAATCTCAGTATTTTTCGTACATCATTGATGCTTCCCACGATGATGTGACGTAAGAAAATGGTTTATTTCACTGTGTGAATTGTACTTTGCTTATAAGAAATTCTCTGATATCCACGCTATTTGAACTTAATCTTGTGTAATCTTGTTGTTTTTCTAACATTCATTCTCAGCTAAACACTTTTCCGGTTGGGTACTAATTTACATATCATACATGTATGTGTTACAAGAGGGTTACCAACTTTAAATGTATAAATACTAGGGTGGATCTAAGGGGTGGGGTCAAGGGTTTCTGGACCCCCCTTTTCCATGATGGTAGATACTTTAAGAATAAACAAATTACATTGCTTTACGCGTTTTGACACCTAGCGGGAATTGTATCTATTTCTACATTTACATATAAATATAATTTCTTTTTCATCCATACTGTTGTCAGAACTTACTCATTTAACATGGAATTGTATCTATTTCTATATTTGCGCACAAAATGCTCTATGACAAGGCCATGTTAGACTACTTGACCTAAACTGAACTGTGGCGCAAGCAAAGCTCCAACAGTGATACATGTAGAGGGAAGTAGATCATCACTACCAGTCACACTTACTCTCACGATGGGATGGGTACTGATATCGACACAGTCATGAAGGCTTTGAATTTACCGACAAACAAAAGCAGTACCTAAATGTCAAGTTTCAAATTGGAGAGAGAACCGGGAAGAAGGACGATCGACCGACGTCTCTAAAGCGATGAGGATTGCGAAAGATAGCAACGGGGAGAGATTATTCGCGTACGGCTATGACGATTTTCTCACGAGCCAGCAAATTAATAATAATAATAATAATAATAGATCAGCTGTGAAAAAAGAATCACAGCTGGTGTAAACCTATGTGCGATGCAGTTAATAAGGTTGTCAAAGGTTGCAGACTGGCAACCGAAAGCTCATATTTTTAAATTTTTAACCAGAGAACGATTTTTTAAAATTTTACAATAAAATATGTACATAAATAATTTAAAATAGTCTAAAATATTTATAATTTAAAAAGGAAAGAAGAAATATTCCAAAAATATAAAGTTACATATCGAAAAAGAAAAAGAGAAAAGAATATGACAATTTTCATCTAACTCTAAAAAGTATCGATGATTATACGAAACATCTGACTATATAATTATATAAATTTCCCTGAGAGACAAGCTTAGTAAGCCGGCGCTTTTCAAAGATAGTTTTCCAAAAGGGTATTTAAATTAGTTTAACCCTATTCTGCCTGGGGGGGGGGGGGGGGGGGAAGTGCCCGCGCTGATTTAAAACCTTTATTACTTTAAGGAAATGTAGCCAAACTTTGTGATGATCACGTGACTTGACATTTCCATAGCAAATCAATTTTTGACAGGTTGTTTTATTCAAATTAGGTGTTTTTCATCTAATTCTTTCGGGTTTTATGTGATTTTGCTTTTTATTAAGAGTGTCTCTCCAAAATCTTTACAGTTTCTGTATCCCTTTATTTTTCTTGATTTTTTTCAAAACAAATTTGGAGATTTTCTGACATTTCCGAAAGATTTAGCAATCCAAGATGGCGGATCCAAGATGGCGGATTTTTTAAACGTATGACGTCAATTTGGCGTGATATGACGTCGTGATCGACATGTGACTGGTACCAAAATAAACATTTTTTGATGCTTTACACACCATATAAGTTTCATTTATTTTGCATAAATACTTATAAAGATATATTGGGGGGGGGCACATTCTGCCCTCCCCCCCTCCCCCTCCCCAGGCTCATGAATGAAAAACAAAGCCCAGGCAGAATATTGTTAATTTAGTTGGATACTCAAAGATGTTACAGATAACAAATAACAGTCTTTATTGTCACATGTTAAATGAGTAAGTTCTGACAACAGTATGGATGAAAAAGAAATTATATTTATATGTAAATGTAGAAAATAGATACAATTCCCGCTAGGTGTCAAAACGCATAAAGCAATGTAATTTGTTTATCCTTAAAGTATCTACCCTCATGGAAAGGGGGTCCAGAAACCCTTGACCCCACCCTTAGATCCACCCTAGTATTTATACATTTAAAGTTGGTAAACCCTCTTGTAACACATACATGTATGATATGTAAATTAGTACCCAACCGGAAAAGTGTTTAGCTGAGAATGAATGTTAGAAAAACAACAAGATTACACAAGATTAAGTTCAAATAGCGTGGATATCAGAGAATTTCTTATAAGCCAAAGTACAATTCACACAGTGAAATAAAACCATTTTCTTACGTCACATCATCGTGGGAAGCATCAATGATGTACGAAAAATACTGAGATTCTCAAAAGAAAGTGTTTTTTTAATATCCCCAAGGCAGGGAATTGGATTTTACCATTTCTTTGACTAAAGCAGCACTGAAATATGTGCTACGGTCACGGTATGTCACGCAATCCACTAGTCACGTATATCATTTTTCGGCCATTTTGAGCACTCTCTCACAGAGCGCAATATAATTTCCCCAGAAAAGAAATTATATCAGTTGAAAGGCCATTTCCTCCTTAGTGTAATTCCTAAATTTCATTTGATTTGTGATAAAGGTAGTAGGGTAAATAATTTTTTCAATCGAGCTAGTAATTGCCATAGAGAAACAGGGGGATTTTTTTCAGGCCTCTCTCAGTGTCATAAGTTTTTCAATCTTTATGGAAATTATAAAATAGACCCTGGAAAAGTCATAGAATACGCTGATTTCAAGTGGATGTCTTCTGGATTAATAGTTAAGGCAAGCAGTTCGCTTAAAAATGGCTAATTTTCAAGCCAAATTTTCTTGTATGGAGCCCTGAAATTGATTTTCGTCATTTCTGGCAAACAATAAATTATTTGACAAATGAACCACATAGCAATGAATGACTCAATATGGACTACTAACAGCCAAAGTTTGAGCGTTTTTGAGTTTTCACATTTTTGCCGCTATTTTCCGATTTTGTTTGATTCTTGTGGAGACGCTCTCTTAAGCATTTTTAAGGACTGGACTTCTTTATCGAGACATAAAGTTGAGGGAATGATCAGCAGTTCTATATAAGGTAAGTTCATTCGCGAAAATATATATTGCTTCGCCCTGGCCACGATGTTTGGTTTGGTTTTGACAGATACTGTGGGAAATGATTAAATTTAGTTTTACTGAGGAAACTAACTGCATGCAGACAAAAAATAAAAAGCAGACAAAAATAGCGACCATTGGTCGCTATTTTGTCTGCTTTCAGTGATGCTTTCATGAAAATTATATTAGTTGCTCGATTGTGCAGAGTTACAGAGAATTGTGTCGCCCACGCTGGGTTCAAAATTATTTTTCTCTCTTGACTGTTCTAAAATAAATCGATTTGTCACTAGGTTCAAAATTGTTTTTGTTGCTGGAATGTTCAGAGTTAAATTGGATTCACTGCATGGGTTCAGAGTTGTTTTGCTGTTTGTTTTTGTCTGGACCATTCAGCGTTGTTAAATGCCATGCTACATGTAGTTGTAGCTTCAAAATTACTGTATTTTGCTTGACATTGGGATAAAAATTATGTTTGACTCTGTGTATTTTGTTGCTGGACAGTTTTGAGCTGGGTTTTGTTGCTGGGTTTGCTCTCATGCACTTGAAAACTATTTTTATCCATGCTGTGGCACTGTCTTGGATATTATTTTAGTTGCTACATGTATATGTACATTTTATTTTAGTTTTAAATTACTCATAATCATAGCATATCTTTTATTGTAAGGCGCATTTGATCATATTCATATGTTAATTTGCGCCATATAAATACTAAATATTATTATTATTATTATTATTATTAGATCATTTGTATGCAACTTTTTGATGAAATCGCTGTAATAATTCTTACACAGAGCTATATGTTTTCATCCAGCTAAGATGTTACCCATTTTTGCATGTGCCTAGTTATCAGCCAAACTTAGCAAATTCTGTCAAAAACAAATTGTGGAGGACAATAGCAAATGCATTAAAAGAACACTTTTATGTATAAATGCACTGGGAGACGCGGTGGCCTAATGGTTAGTGTGCTGGACTCCGGACTGAGCGATTTGGGTTCGAGCCCTGGCCGGTGTGACTGTATTGTATTCTTGGGCAAGATACTTTACTCTCACAGTGCCTTACTCTACCCAGGAGTATAAATGGGTTCCGGCAACAGGGGTAACCTGCGATGGACTAGCATCCCATCCAGGGAACCCCACTAACTCAAACTCCCAAGGGAAACAAAAAATAGTTTGAGTTAGTGGGGTTGGTATTAAATTTTAAGTATCCTGTTAATAATTAATAAGGTATTGGGGTTTTATTATTCATTCACAAGTCATTTTTGGTACAATTAGTTTGTTTTATAAGTTAATGATGTTGTCTTTCGATGGTGAAGTTAAGTGGTTCAGAATAATTTCGTGACTAACAGATCAGGCTCTCAGTTACTCCTGAAACGAATTACCCTGCTATGTCAACAGTGATCGACCAGATGTTTATCAGTCTTTCATGGGCTTGAATTATGTTTCCATACATTATCACGTTGTTATCAACAAGCTATGTTCTGACACTCTGTGGTTTACTGATCAACGTAAAAATAGAGTTTGAGTTGTCGGGGTAAATTTGAGCCAAGGAAAGGAATAATTAGTTTGAGTTAGCGGGGAGTTCCAGTTAACCGAGTTCAAGTTAGCAGGTTCTACCTTACTGTACTGCCAATAGTTTTCATAATTATGGATTGGTTACACTTAACTAGACATGACCATTGTAAATTAAGTCATTATATTAATAGTTGTATGGACACAACCAACTTGCAAGAACGTTAATTAATAATTTATTTACTCTTTGTTTTTTTTTTGCAGGATATTACATTCATAGCCCTCGGTCTGTTATTTGGCATTGCTATCAGACCAGACAGGAAGCCAGTAAGCTTCTGACCAGGCACTACCTACAGTTCAATATGTACTGTACTGTAAGCCACCAATGATGCAGTTTATATTAAGTGACTTCCAGAATAAATCAGACCTATTTAACGTCCGTGAATCATTCCATGTTTCCAACATATGTCTTAACAAGTAATGTAACAAGGGGACCTAATATAATTATGATTTCTTCATAGGCCCCCTTTTTTCTATTATTATTGTAATGTTTTATATTTTTGTGTGGCAAATTACCACTCATTTCAATGCTACGCAACCTTCAAAACCAAAATGCACTTGGCAATAGATGTCTCGTCGTATCATTACGCATGATTGACGGAAGTGTATTGTCAACTTTACAGTCAGAGGTTTGACTTCGAAGGTTGCTTAGCAATGAAATCAGTGGTAATAAACAAACAAACAAATAAAGATGAAAGAAATGATTGTGCAACTGGCTAAAGAATTGAGAACTTAAAATATAAACCTTTTCTGTAGGCTTAAGTGGTTAAATTCAGTATTATAATGACTGTGACTAAGTACAAGTTACAGTGGAAAGCTGTTAATATGACCACTGACAGGCCATAAAAGCTTAGACATACAGTGTATTATAAGTGGGGTCAGGTCCTGTTAACAGGGTACATGTACATCTAGGTTAAATTTATGGTACCAGTTCTGATACCTTTTAAATGATTTCATGGCAGATATAATTTAATTCTAAGTCCCAAAGGACTCCTGTTTGCTGTAGTTGCATTAACAGGACTCATGAGCTTTTGTTCCAGCCAAAAAAGTGGCTGTATTGAGATGTTGTTAAGGTGGCATTCCACTGTAGTTGGTGAATAATTCAAGACCAATACAGTCTGACAACATGTAACTGGAATGGAATATAGTGCTAAAAAAGTCTGTACTCAGTACATAAGCCTAAGTGGCTGATTAGTCTGATTGTTTGGAGTTTTTATTATTATTATTTAATATTTGATTGATCGATCGATCGATCTATTGACCGAGAGATCGATCGATTGATCTCTCGGTCAATAGATCGATCCATTTGATTAAAGAACCCAAAATACTCAATTTGATTCTTGCTTTATTAGTGTGCAGCATTTGCTGAAACTCTGGCAAACAATTTTACTAACAAATTTGCATGATTTTCGCGGCAATTTCTAAACCCCACTAAAACTAAACTTAAGGGCAGTACTTGGTATCATATTTACCACTTTTCCATTATGACAATTAAATTATATATTGCTTTTATTCCGGTTCCACTTGTAATAATAATAATAATAATAATAATAATAATAATAATCGATATTTAAACAGGGTAACCCCTTCAGTCGCATGACTGTTATCAACGGACCGTATTCAACGGGTCTTAGTCCTCCTGACCGCGTGCTACGAAAAACACTGTTGAAAGCCTATATTTTAGAAAAGAATTATGTCGTATAATAAACAATTTATTCAGCGGAATGTTGTGTAATACGGCTGGGTATTTTTACTCGTCAATGTTTATTTTTTCTCGCCTAAATGCTCGAAAAAATAAAAACTGACTCGTAAAAATACCCAGCCGTATTACACAACATTCCGCTGAATTAAACCTCTATTTACTACACGCCATCAACTTGTCTTCGTACTTCCTTTCATATAATTCGTATCTGATCTTCGTGAAAAATTATCTATTCTACCTGTTTCCCCATCATGTACTAATTAGTTCTAAGTGGATCGCCGGATTTAAGAGCACAGAACGTACGTAGTTTACCATCAATGATAATGTCTAATTTATCTTCCAGCAGCCTCATTTAATAATTTAACGGGATATGAATAGCAACGACGGGTAGAATTCAAGGTCAGTAATTTACAGATAGAACGCAACGGTTAATAACAACCTAAGCGTGATATCAACCAGAAAGTGTCACCTCAATATCTATTAAAATTCAAAGCCCAAACCCGACTCCGTTCATAAATATTTAACCTAGCATTGTTTTTTAACGGAGGGTGGTATTTGTAGAGGCATATTGAAGCACGTTTGCCAGTTTTGTGTCGCGGTTCACAGTACTACGTACATTAGCAATGCGAGTTCCAACGGTCTCAATGACAGCCAAAGCAGTTCTGTTTCTGATTGGGATTCTGATGACAAGTTGCAAGGGACTTCAACATAAAGTACCTGAAGAAGGTGAATATTTACTACTTGAATTCTTAGGTTATAATATTTCTTTAACCTCACTTTGTTTGATTTCAATTTTCTTGCCAAACCCGACCGCGTTTAATTAAAAAGACTCCTACATGTCTATGGACGACTAATATCCGCATGCCTTCATGTCAGTTAGTTGTCGCCCCAGGCTTTGTAGAAGGATATTATGCAACCTGCGAAGCCATCCAGCGTTTTAAGTTACTGCAATGGAAAGGTAACAGTGAGTCGTTTCTTCCCTACATTAAATGCTATTTTCTAAACTACTATCTGCAATCTCAAAACACCTCCTAGGAGGGAAAACCGAAACTAATGTAATTAACAAGGAGCATTTTGTGATATGTAAAACTACTTTTCAACTTTCCCCTTCAATGTCGATCGACAGTACGTTACTAAAAATGAAAAAACAAAGCCTCTTACACTGGCGTTTATGAACAAGCCTGTTGAAAAATGGCAACGAGATCCTGCTGCATTAAGGAAATGAAACCCGGCCACCGAAAATGATTATTTTAATCAACTTAAACACACTGTATATATGCAAAGGAAACAAACTTAATTTTAAAAAAAATCATTTCAAAAACTTGCATATCACTCAGTTATTCGCCTGGCGTTTGAAATCTAGATTTCGAACAAAGTTAAAAGAGGTATCATATATAGAGAGATATATAGGATACCTCTCTTTTAACTTTGTACGAAATCTAGATTTCAAACGCCGGGCGAAAATCAAAGAATTCATGCAAGTGTGGAAGCTCATACAAATATGGAATAAGCTAGTTTGGAGGAAAATAGGGTATTATACTGAGCGCTGTTCTTTTTTAATATTGAGTCCTCAGAAATAATGGTTTGTGCCAGTTTATTTAAGTTTTATTTTCCATGCATGACGTTTGTTCAGTATTCCAGAATATTCTCATAGTTTACGGTTGAAAGGTGAAATTTTAGTCTGAATATTAAATTATTTTGTGAAACGACGGGTGGAGGTGTTTGGAAATCGGATGAAACACTGTCTCGAGTGTTTGATCGATATCTTCTCGATCGAAACAAAAACGTCCAAGGAGTAAACGGTGAAATAAATTGTAAAATTGTATGATTGTTAATTAACACCAGGTATCCAGCCCTTCGTCACACTCTATGATTTCCTTTGAACTTGATGAATTTTAATGAGTTTGTGAAGGTTATGTATGCATTTGGGATGCTGCTTTTTAATTTGGTTCCATTTTGTTGTTGTTTTGATCAAGCACTGCGCTGTGTCACATGCATGCATGTGAATGTATACCAGTTTCTACCAGTAACATTACGTCCTGCGCCTTGCAACACTGAACAAGCGAGCCGGCACCGACGACAACCAACGGACTCTTTAAAATAAATGGATCGAAATCTACCAATCACAACCCACAGACGTGACCGTTTGAACCCGTTGAAGTGAACTTTTGTTCCCATAGACACTGATCTGCTAAGATGATTGACGTCAGCGAAAAACGCAACCGTAGATTGAGCAGAGCATTGACAAGCGCAGTAATGATTTCTGAAGCCCTAACATTTATTTTATTATCGCCATCTTTTTTTTAAAGGAAACTGTTCGAAATAATTTCCTAACACCTGCTTCTGTCAATTATTCCGGGGGAAAACTGTATTATTAAGCGTTCTATTTGTGGCAACGACCACACAGACATATTCACAGCACGATACGACCAGAAGTTTCCACGTTTTTGTCCGCTAAACTTGGAGTTATTCTTGGCAAGAAATTTATCTTGGCAAAATAATTTTGGTTTATTTTCGACGATTCTTGCAGCCGCCCTACAGTTTTAGTTTATTTTAGAATCCTTCTGAAGACTAGGCTGCATGAAAACAGTCTATTTGTTTTTTATTTATTTTTTCTCGCAACATCGGCGCGCGAATCTTGAGGCGTGAAGCGCCGATAAGTCGCGCGCGGGAAAAATTGCGTTTGATTAAACAGTACGTAAATTTCTCCCAGGGAAAATAAATTACCCTCAAACAACTTTGAGGGTAATTTTGCTGCTGGTCTTATTAAAGCTAACTTCACAGGCCTAGGTCATCTGAGCTACCTTGCAATCACTACCTGATCTTGACTAGATGTAATTGTAATCCACCTCAGAATTGGATTCGGACTGTACACTGTTGTCTCTGTCAGGCCACAAAATTAAAATGGGCGCTATTTGAAGATACAATAAAGAAAGGCTGACTGTACGGTTGGGGTAAATGTGAATACATTTTCCAATATTTCGTCAGGCACGGCGGCCTGACTTCTTCAGGGAACTATTTGAAGACATTTTGAAGACATTTTGAGCTATTTGAAGACATTTTTATTCCTTATTGTAATATACTCAATAACATTCTGGATTCTTAATGGGACACGTGGCTGAATCCGTCTCTTAGATCATCCTTTCTTGATACAGACTATATTCTGTCCGTAGAAAACTGTCGACAAGTGGAAATCGATCCTTCAATCGTGGACCGCACTCTCGTTGGTCACGTGTTCAAGAGTATGGAGATCCAAGCGTCCAGCGGGTGTGAAGTGAACTGTTTCATTGAGGCTGACTGTGTTTCTTTCAATAACAGACCACTGCAGAACGGAAAGCATCTGTGTGAATTGAGTAATTCCACTCACCTCGTTCGTCCTGGGGATCTTAAGGACAGAGAAGGAACTGTTTACACAACATTTAAGGTCAGAGCTTAGACAACCACGACGGCGACGGCAACGAGAACGCCACAAAACAATAGGTTTAATTAGTAGTACAATAGCTCTGCATGTGCGTTCTAATTCTTTGTACATTTCTTATTAGCCGTCCTCTGCAAAACAACAACGTGAAATTACCAAATTCAAAGTATTATGGAGAACGTGAACACAAGACGGTGAATTTTCTTTTCTCTATCTAGACTTGAACTCCGTCCCTACGAATTCAGCTCCTGGACAGTTGGCGGGCCACATTGGACAAATTGGACGTGTTGGAATAATCGCGAAATAGTTTATAGGAACGTGAATTCACTTTTTAAAGGGACACTGTCCCGACTTATTTGCTCAAAACTGTTATAAATGCACGAAATGGTCCCTAAATCTATGAAATAAGGACTTAATAAACTATAACTAAATGATAAAAAGCAATTTCTTCAAGAAATTCCATACTGCAACAAAATGTTTGCAAAATTTCAAAGATTTCCGAGCCAAATTTGAAACTTTGAAAAAGTGACATCCTGACGTTTTTTCAAAAATCCATATTGCAATCCATTTCCATCCTCGCTGTCGTTCGTCATCCTCACTTCCTAATGGGTTCCTGTCATTTGTCGAGTGCTATTCTACAGAATCAAACCATTATTGATCAACTTCCTATGATCTAGATATGTTTCTGAGCTTCCCAAAATCATGCTAAAATCAGGACAGTGTCCCTTTAAGTGACGTTTTTCATGGCGTCGCCGTCCTTGCATCAGTTGGGAGGCGCGGTGGCCTAATGGTTAGCGAGTTAGCGCATTGGATTCCGGATTGAGTCGTCCGGGTTCGAGCCCTGGCCTGGGTCATTGTGTTGTGTTCTTGGGCAAGACATTTAACTCTCACAGTGCCTCTCTCCACCCAGGAGTATGAATGGATACGGCGACAAAATTCTGGGGGGTAACCTGCGATGGTTTTATCCGTATATTAATTATAAGTGTACTGTATTTTCTCCGGTAAATGTAGAACCCATGCTCCAGTAATCCATGTCCAGTGATCAAGCGATGTCAAACAGGCTTCACCAGCAAAGGTTACCGTTGTATATGCCCGAATGGCATGATGGGACAAAACTGCACCGAAGGTATTTAAATTTTAGTAGATACGCATGTTTACAGTGAAGATTACGCTACCGTTGCCACTCGACAAAGTTTTTGATTAATTTTTGACATCTTTTTGACAACTTTGATGGGTTCCGTTTTGTGGCGCCACATTTGAACTAGACTCGAAACTAAAACCATTCAAATTTCACGACTCCACCTCCAACACTCCTCGGATTTTGATTGGTCAAGTCAAACAGAACCCATCCGAAAGTCGTCAAAAAGTTGTCAAAAAGATATCAAAAATTAATCAAAACTTTTTGTCCTCCGTACCAGTCTCTCACTCGTGCCTTTATGTAAGAGTTGCCTGCGGAGGAGGCTAGGTAACGTCATCTTCACTACTGTAAATGCTCCATAGCAATAATATCCGTGGTTTTTTAGTTTGTCAACAGGCAATAACATCACGGCTAAACTGACCAATCAGTTTCTAGGACACCATCGACTGACACTTCCCCCCCTCCCCGGGGAAGTGGCGGGGGATGATCGTCGTACCTCAGTTAGGGGTTAAAATTCGTGGTTCGGTACCGCTTAGGGGTGTTAAAATCTAAAATGACTACCGTTAGAGATATTCCCGTACCTTTTAGGGTATTAAGCGGGAAAAAATTATGACAAGAACTAGTTTGTCTTAGAATTGGTAACTCTTAGGGGTGAAAATGAATTGGAGCCACGCCCACAAAACGAGATTCTGGTACCTTTTACGGGTTCTTTTCAAAATTTCCGACGATCACCTCCGGGAGTCCCCCCCCCCCCCCCCCCGGCACTTTCTACGGTTCAAATCATTTACTACAGGCAGAACATCATAACAATCCCACGACAGGGGTCGCCTACAAGATACAAGATACTGAACTATATGGAAACATAAAAAAGTGCTTCGTGCCTTTATTTCATAAAAACTGAATAGAAAACGTTTCCCCTGTGTTTCCATAGAGTTATGGTAACACTCGTGAACGTTTGGGAGAACTCAGAATTGCTGTGGAAACACTCGCCTCCACAGCATTTCTCGTTCTTCCAAACTTCACTGGTGTTACCATAACTCTATGGAAACACGGAAAATGTTTTCTATAATATTAGTGTTTTGTCGTGAATATACGTAATTGTAGATCTGAGAAAGTTTTGACACTTAGACCACGCAGATTTCAAAAATATTCCGCTGTTTAATTCTAGGACCTCCATTTGTTGAAGTGGTTCCTAACAAAATCGAGACTCAAGAACGTAGAGATGTCGTTATGATATGTAACGCGACGGGCAATCCTATGCCAGACTTGATCACGTGGATGAAATCTCAAGGAAGTCTCCCTAACTCACGAAGCATCGTAAGTGAAGGAAATCTGACCTTACTGAACGTCACTACAGATGACAGCGGTTCATATGTGTGCACCGCTACAAGCATTATGGGTACCAACTCATCATCAGTCCAGCTTCGAGTCCACACTGCTCTCAAGTTCATCACCAGGCCCCCATCATCTGTGCTTGTGTACGTTGGTCAAGCATTGAGCCTGTCATGTTCTGCCTCGAGTGATTTAAAGCCAAACGTTTCGTGGACGTTCGATGGAACCACGACACTACCTCCAGGCGTGGCTATTGATGCATCGAATGACTTGCTCGTCCTGTCTGCTAACTTCACTCACATCGGTACCTACACATGCAGTGCCACGAACCGCATCAGCGCACTTCACGCGAATGTTATCGTTTATATCAAGTACCCTGAAACCTGCGGGAAAATAAAAACAAACATCACTGACGTCAGTGGTGATTACATCATTGATCCTGACGGCGTACAAGGCGAGCTTCCATTTACTGCTTACTGTAACATGACCGACAAAGGAGGCATTGGAGTGACAGTTGTCAGTCATGACAGTGAAAACAGAACCCATGTCAATGGATTTGAGGCCGCTGGTAGCTACTCGCGTGATATTCAGTACATCGGCGCCAGTCATACTCAACTAAAAGGACTGACCGACGTTTCCACGAACTGTCAACAATTTATCAAATTCGAGTGCAAGGGAGCGTCATTGGTATGATGGTTGGTGGGTGTCACGTGATGGTGACAAAATGACATATTGGAGTGGAGCTAGTGGAGTAAACAAGTGCGCCTGCAGTATGACCAACACATGTAACTCTACTCAACAAGCGAGATGTAACTGCCTTGTGAATGATGATGTTTGGCGGGAAGACAGCGGTATTCTGACTAATAAGTCTCACCTTCCTGTCACCCAACTGAGGTTTGGCGACACTGGTGGTGACGAAGAGCAAGGATATCATACGCTGGGAAAACTAGAGTGCTATGGAATGAACTGAGTTACTGAGCCAAGATTAAGTAATATATCAAAAACGAGAGACAGTGCTTCATTCGATTTCCAAGCACCGAGCAGAGAGAGTTGATCGAAAATACGATGCGTATACGTAAGGGAGTATTTTTGACGAAATTCGAGGTGTTTGGAAATCGTATAAAACAGTCGAGTGTTGATATATTTTCTCAATTGAAACAATATACAGTGGAACCCCGTTAATACGACCACCGTCGGGCCATGAAAATTTGGTCGTATTAACGGGGTAGGGTCAAATTACGGTGCTTCACCCTTCGCTAATCACTAACAACTTTGCCGGACAACATTCACTAAAATATGTTATTGTTTGTCAGATTGTGTCTATTTTCATTCAGCAGTCTCACCAGGCATTTTGACTGGTCGTATTAACGAGGTAATTTTATAAAGAAAATAACGACTGGGGACTCCAAAAGGTGGTCGTTGGTCGTAATAACGGGGTGGTCGGATTAACGGGGTGGTCGTATGGCAGGGGTGCCACTGTATAAGAAGTAAACGGATGAAATACAATCGTAAAAACTACATGCTAATTAAGTCTAGTAAACCATTCTCACTGCTACAAAGCCACTCACTGCCCAGGCAAGGCTAAGATATGGGAGGGAAGATTTAGCCTGGGCAGAGGTTAGCACGACAGAGATATGCGAGATAGTAAGACGTCGCCGAAGGGGAGGTGGGTGGGTAAAAAACTGGATATAACTTACGACCGCGTAACTTGGCGAAAGACGCAGAAGACTTGAATTAATGTCCTTAAATATACAAGCGAGGCCCCTGGGGACTTGAGGGTCGTTAGGCTATATTCACTGGGGTATTGGGAGCATGTTAGCATTGCCCGCGGGCTAGTTTCGTGGCTTTCTAAGCAGTGAGAATAGGTATCCAAGCCTAATGACTTCAGAGAAATCATGTTAAATAATGGTTTGGACTCCAGATCCTCTTGGAGCAACAGGCAACACTCGACCAGAAGTCTTTGTTTGCCTTTATTCAATAATTGCATTTCTAGCTCTCTGATTGGCTTGCTACTCACTTAATCCAAGGGAAGGATTCCCCGTACCCCATGATAACTTATTGAAATGTATTAACAGTTTCGCGTCATGCTGTAAAAGTTATTTTTATTTCCTTCTGATCGAGGCTCCAACATCACGTTACTCGAACTGACCAATCAGGTAGCGCTTCTAAAATAACTTAGCTATGGACTGAAAGTTAAAAATAGATTTCAAAAATTATCATAGGAAGAGATCATATTCTCTTTAAGAGATCTATGTATATGGGGGGATGCTTCTCTTGGAAGATCCTCTCTTGTCACTGGGTATCAGCTTATATATTCCCCGTTTTGACGAAATTAACACTGAATGAAAAAGATTGTTCTATCGTAGACAAACGATGATCAGTCAATGATTGATCAAAGGATTTTTTCAGTTTCCGTGTCTCAAATAAAAAAAAATCGGTGTTCAAATGAAACGTTCTTGCCTTTTGCCGCCCGGGGGTATCACCCTGTGCATTGAGTAACTTATTATGACCAATTCAGTGACGCTTTGAAAGTTTAGTTTAGAGTTTGCCACAATAATTTTACAATGAATCTTCCAGTTAAAAATTTAGAATTAAAAACGGTGGCGGGAGAAAGGAACAGAACTTTCGTTCCACTTGATACCTAACTCCCTTTATAAAAATACGTATAAATTTAAAAATTTACAAATAGAAATTACATTTGGGAGAAGGGGGCCAACCCACCCCCAAATTAAATGTTTCATTTAAACTAATTTTTGTTGCTTTTTTTGCAAGTATTGAGTAAAATTTCAAGTCATCTAAAATTTCAATTTTCAAGTATTTCAAATACTGATGATAATCGTCAAATTTTACGAAGCTTGTAGCTACGACATATTGTTAGTCTACAAGCATTCCCTCTTTCCCTTAGTCGTCGAGCCTCTAATACGTCGAGCGAGACGACACGAAATAAAGCTAAGCTCCTAGGGGGAAATGGTGGCGCGAAAATTGGGGGCTTGAAACATTCTTCAAGTCGTTTACTTTCACAATTCAAACTTGGCACAATAACTAAATTTTGCCTGCTCTTTCTAGTTATGATAGTAGTTTATAAATCGGACGAATTTGTAAATTCGAGATTCATCAACTCGTAGATCGTATTTAGCCATATTTTAATTCCCAAGGTTCTTCTCAATGAATGGATTTTCAGAAAAGAGGGTATGAAGTCATAAGTTATGGAAGGTAAACTGTGGCGAGTATTTGAAACTGCGAAAATATGAATATCAGGATAGCAGGGATAATTTTCATGGAATTAAATCTCCTTTGCCTCGATTTCTTTGCAGTAAAGATACATACACAACATTGAAATTCTAAATACTTTTATTCAATTGAAACTTTGATTTATAGTGCTAATAAACACTTTTTTTTTTACATCAAGGATAATTCCTGATCATAATTTATCATTTACAATCAAATTTTATATAATTTAAACATGAATTCTTCAGATAATTTCTGTTCCTTTGGCAGTCCAGGGTCATTTTATATTCTGTGCATCTGACTGGTATAATGTTCTCTAAGCACCTGTTGATAAAACAGAGATTTCTAGTGAGTAAAAGGCGTCGTTAACACTGAATACAAACGGTTCTTAAACAGGAAAAATATACGTGTATAATTCTGATGTTTTGACGACGATCTCGCACTGAAAATCTGACTGAACCATAATAGTTTTGCTTATGTGGAGATAATTACACCGTTTTAAATATACAAGTTAATCCTATGAAATGACTGACTGAAATCAAAATTGAGAATTTGTTTAATTGTGGTCCATTTGTCATGTATACTGATGTCATGTATACTGAATGTCACCTCAATCTGAACAAGAGCTTTTTTTTATCGTTATCTCGTATTAGTAAATTATGACGTCTCTCGCCTATTGTAAATTGTTAATAAATAATAAATATGTATTATATACTTACCAATGGCTAGTACAGCCACTTTGACTGGATCGTAACCATTTTGATTGTGAATTTCTTTGATGCATACTTTATACTTCGTAGTAGTAATTTCCTTTAAAAATATGAAAAGAAAATACACATTTTAACTCTTTCACTGCCTAAGAGTGCTAAGTTCAGAACTAACGAGAAAATCTTGAATTTCATTTTTCAACAATGACAAACAAACAGCACCACTTGACAGTACTGCTCAATAGCTTTCATGTGAATGGTCACACACAAGGGTTTCATCCACAGACTCAAAAAGTTAGAACCACCTTGTACAGCATAATAAACAGCACCACCTGAAAAAAGTTAGAACCACCTTGTACAGCATAATAAACAGTAGTACCACATGAAAGTACTGCTCAATAGCTTTCATTTGAATGGTCACACACTAGGGTTTTCATCCAGATTAGGATCGAAGAAGAATTACGTTACGTCTGCTTCGTCACGTTTGTCACGCCAAGATACCTCAAATAGCGGTAAAGTTGTGACTAAAAAAACTATCATTCATGTAAATATTTGAATGGTCTTGAAGTATATTTTCCCGCGCAATTTTACCCAAGACTTGACGTACATATAACTGTGATGATGTGTCTCAAAGCGTGGTTACAAAGCAATAACATCGGACATACTTTCCTGAAGAAGGACAGTGAAACTGCCCGAACAGAATTACTTTTAAGATAATTTTAACCTCGGAACAAGGAAAGAAAGCAAAGACAATGGCGCGAAGAAGACCCTGGCGAAGAGCAGGTCACGTGACCACAAAATTAGCCAATCGCGAGCCCGCCGCCATTTTGAAACAATCAAAATCTCCAATATTTTTGGAGACACTTGACCTGCTGTTCGCCAGGGTCTTCTTCGCGCCCACCCGCCATCTTGAAAGCGGAGATGGCCCTGGGGACGAGGTTGACATACCTCTATCCAGGATGCAATGCTGTTGGAGTCCGGAAGCAGTCTGTTTGTATATCCAGCTTTCGGATTCAGATGAGACGCTGTCACAATGACGGTGGGTGTGGAACTGTAAGACTTTTGAAAACTGACGTCCTGGAAACAAGTAAAAATACGAGAATGATGTTAATAGTCAGTGACGCAAGCTTCTCGTAAAAAAAATACCGAGTTTTCTTAACAGGAGTCGAATCTATGACTTTCCGTACATCAGTTATTGTGTTTGAAGCAGGTTCTTACCTACAATTGTTTGCATAAAGAGTTGAGACACTCTTCGTTAAGAGGACAACTTCAGACATTTTAAAAATTATACCTTGTTCACCCCCTCCCCCCTTATCAATGTTGTCAAAATGTCGGGAATGCATTCAAACCATATAGAAACAACACTGAAAGGGGGAGGGGGGCTAGAAATGAAATTATTTGTTTATTTTTTAAACAAAGACATGCTTTTGGAATGAAATTCTGTTTTGAAGAGAGTGTCTCAAACCATTTGCAACTCATTGTAGCTTCTTTTTAGACCTGTATTTTAAAACAGGTTTTGGCCTGTTTTATTTCAAACTTGGCACCAAAACCGTAAATTTGACATGTTCTTTTTAGTCATGATATTAGTTTTCAAATTGGATGAATTTCAAAGTTCACTCTGTAAACAATGACGTCACTACAAGACCATACCTGGCAGTAAGCGTTGTAATCCCCAGGGAGAGGTAGAGCGTCGTTCTTGAAGTCTACGATGCTTTTTTCAGCAAGAAGATTGCTTGGAAGTGTGTCATATACCATCCAGTTCTACAAAAAGAAATATTGCAATTATTTCCGTTAGGGGAAAATTACTTGGGAATTTAACAATGGGAACACATGTGAATTTGAGCTTGGCTGTTTTTAAAATCAAATATAATCTGATTAATGCTATGGATTGTTTTAGTTGGTTCTAAAACTATGGATTAGAAAATTCGAATGGATATTTTCCATTAGATCATTGGGGTTTTTTCACTCGTTTCTGATGGCGAGGCCGATGAGTTGCATATTACATATACCCCATAGTACTTTCTGGTAGTTTATTTAAGTAGAGTGGTGACTTGGTTAGCCACAAGACATAGGAGGGAACGGAGGCTCGAGCCCTAGCGTAACACATTTAATCATTTGGCCAAAGCAGTCTCCAAGTGGCTTGAAACATAATCGAACTTGATTACAAGGGAGTTGAATGACTGGTGTCACACTTTCACTTTGAATCGCATTTGCTTCAACTTACTAGTTTTAGGTCCTTATGTAATCCATCAAAATTCTGCATCTCCCGTGAGCACGCTGAGAAGGTTTTTAGGTTAGTCTTGATATTTCTCTATCCAAACAGTAGCAGCGTCGTGCTTGAGCCCCAGTACCGTGTGTTCAGCGGTCAACAAAATGTGTGGTGCAGAAATAAGGGGTGCCTGAAATTATAAACGGAATATATTTCAATGTAAATAAATTGGTAATAGTAAAAATAAGAGCTTCAGTTATTTCGTAGTCGAGGAATTTCTTGTATTTTCCTTATTGAATAAAGAAAATAGTGAAATTGCCTTATTTTTTATAGGTTTTTGTGCTCGCCTTTGAGACAAAGGAGAATCTGTTAATTCAGCATGCAATAAACATACTAGTTTTTCTGAATGCATGATATTCTATTCCGGAAATTGAAGGGCTAGTTTGCGGGCCCTGATGGGGCCGTTAACTGATAGCTGAGAATTGGCCAAAATTTTAACTGTTAGGCAGTGAGAAATGATAAAAAATTTAACTGATAGTTGAGAATGAGATCTGTGAAAATTAACGGACAGCTGAGAAATGGCTAAAAATTTAACTGATAATCCAGCACCCCCATCAGGACCCTCTAGTTTGTTTGGCAAGTTTTGAGCAGGAATTAATGTATCTGTTTTGTAGAACTTTTACTTACGTCACTGAATGAGACTTCTTTGCATTGTGTTCCATCCCACCAATTGCTCAAAACGATTTGACCGGCAGCAGAATCCTTTGGAGCCTCCTGGAAAGCGATGAAGTCGATAAATGTGAGCCCGTCATCAGGTGTCAAGCGTTCTGCTCTTCCTGCCTTAAGCGCGCACACCTTGAATGATTTAATACCGTCAACGTTCTCGACCCAGGTCACCGCGACGTCGTGAGTGAAGTTGCCGCTGTAGTTGAAGTAGTTGATGGTGGTCTGTATACGGACATTTCCTCGGCTGCTCTCGAAGGTTCCATTCTTGAAGTTGACTGTTCTGCAGCGCACATCGATGCTGTTTAAACGGAGTGCAACGCGGCCACGTTGAAGGATAAATGCTGTGAAAATCAACAAAGAAACACGATAAATTTTTATGACAATTTCTTTCTTATAAGACAAGATTTAGGAAAACATTTTATAAGGAATATTAACGATAAAAACATCACGTTTCGACGACTCCATGTCATCATTTTCAAATGCAAATTTTGGAAATTTTACAGGTATTATATATAAGACTAAAGTGTGAAAATGTGAATAATACAATGCAGCGAAATTAAGAGTAAATAAATAATACATGAAAGATTGTTCTTTCTTTAGACGCTTATTAAGAAATGTATAGTTTAGATTTGATTTAAATTGTCTTAAACGCCGGATCGAGAATTGAATTAAATTTTGAAGTTAAATTCAGTGATGGAAACTGGCCCAAGAAATAAAATTCCTACGTAATAAATAATGACCAATAGATAGTTTCTTTATTTGAATGCTCAAAATTCACTTTCTTCTGCTTATAATTTCAATACTATGCCAAGCAGACATGTGACAAGAAGAACTTTGAACAATTATCACCCAATTAAAGGAGAATGATGTCTTAAGAATTATACCAAGATTCTCAAAACTATTAAACCTTGTCTTTTAATTTTCTCACGGTAGTTCTCGTGGAGGATACCGATATTTCCTTATCATATATCCCTTAATTCAGGAGGTATGTATAGAAATCAGAAGTCATAGCTCAGTGGTTGTGCGATGGCTGGATGCGAGTGATCTCGTTATATCTACTCGTGTGAATTTTTTTTTCAATGGTGACTCAATTGCAAGTGACTTTCAAGTTCTGACATAACTAGAAAACTCAAGCCTCTTATACATATAAAAAGTGGTGATATAGACTCACGTTTGCATCCGCCATAGTGTTTGATACCAGGTTCTTCTTGAGCCAGACAAGCCTTGTAATTGTATTCGCATTTGTTTTTGTGTGTTATGTCCTTGTTGTCGCAGAGCGGTGCGGACTCGTCTGTTGTACATGGCGAACAGATGCATTTAGAAGTGGTGGAACTGGTTGCAGTGCAGTCTCCATAAAACAGACACGTTTTGCCGTTACAGGGATGATAATCTATAATGGTTTAAAAAACAGTACATCTTAGTTCGGTTTACAAACACGATATGAACAAAATTATTCTTGAATTGCAGGGCCACAGTGTCTGCTCGATTATTTAAACTTCAAATTGGTCAGTTTGTAATCAGTTTTAATCGTTCCAAATCTCAACAACCTTTCTTAATTATTTTGGTTTCAATCACCTTCTAAGTGATGTTTTTTACGTTAGGTAGTAAAATAACTATTTTGAGGTGTCATTTGATGTGAAGGCAATTTTGTACATAGGGAAAATGGTTAGTATGCAAGTTATAGAAAATGATCTAAGAGAAGCATTTTCCATATGATGGCTCTCTTCCAATGATTTTTGAAATCTATTTTAAATTTTCAGTCCATAGCCGAGTTATTTTATGAGCGCTATCTGATTGGTCAGTTCGAGTAACGCGATGTCGGAGCCTCGATCAGAAGAAAATGGTACGTGCCTGTTAAATACGCTTTTTGAAGATTTTTCCGACAATTTTACGCAGCGAGTAATATACTTACATCCTGTTGCCATGTAGCTGAGAGTGATTGGGTCATGATTGGGAGCGTTAAAGCGTTGAATATCTTTTAAGCAGACTTTAAACTGCAAGGTCGTTACGCTCTAAGGATACAAGAGCACAAAACGATGAGAAAATAGGAAAATATCTAGATGGAAACTGAGCATTGTTAAACTGTCAGAAGTTATACAAGTCGTAAGGGGCTCAATCATGAGGTCGTATGATGTCCCGCCAATAGAGTCCTACCAGGAGTGTGCCCTAATAGCAAGTCTGAAGGTTGCAGTGAAACTGGATTTTTCCTTAGAAGTATTGGCGACCCATCGCAAGTTGTGTACAAAATAGTCTATTGCTAACTGTTGGCTTTATACATTTTTCCGATTTTTTTTTTTTTTTTGCTTTATAATGTCCTTGTCAATGTGACCAGTCTGTTATCAGAAATGTAATTTCTTTAAAAATCATTCTTAAAAGGCAAGCCTAACAGAGTCGTCGACTTGGGGGAAACTATTCTGCTAACCTTACGACGTCATCATTTTATTTGCAAATGCAATGTTATATTTTTTTCGCCCAGAATAAAGGTGAATTAACAATGCTGATGTTCTCAAATTTTTTTTGTCTGGATCAGTAATTCTCTCGTTTCCAAATATTTTTGTTTAAAAGCGATCGTCGTTTCATGTAAGAAGCAGCGACTGTTAACAAAAGGAAATGTCACGTTTTTTAGCACCAACCTCAGTCCATTCTGAAACAGCCATATTATCAGCGTCGATGTCAACTTTTTTATGCTTAGGTGTTGTAATCAGGCTTGGAACTTCGTAGAACTTCTGAGGAAAATCCACAGTCTGAGGAATAAAACATTTTTACTGATTAGTAAGTACTATACGTAGAATTTTAATGCCAAGTGTCTTAGCGAGTCGGTGTTTGTAAACGTTCGTCAGGGTGTTCTTGATGTTTGCCTTCTCGGTTGTTTTAAGCACAGTCGACCACAGTCGTCTTTGAGCCACGGACGGCAAATGTTTTTGTTTTTGGCGCGCTTTCATCCCCACCAATGAGTTGGAAAGCCCTCGTTTTAGCATTTACAAGTTGACGTTACGAACAAAAGTCGATAATACGCGCCAAAGAAGAGAACGTTCCACTTCCGGTTGCCGTCCGTGGCTCAAAAACGTCTGTGATTAATGTTCTGACTGGAAAGTTGTTGTTTAACAAATTAACTCACCTTGCAATAGCTATATTTGTAGTCTGAACTCGGATTGCGAGTGTTGGCAAAATAAACTTCATTGGCCAAGGGTACTTTCCATCCATTTGGTACACTCGTGTTAGTAAATACCAAAACGTTCTGAATGGTAAAAAAAATAATTTAAGAACTGAAACATTAATCGGCCTGTCCTTTCTTATATATGCTATCAACAACAGATATGAATTTCATGTTACTAAAGAACTGACCAATAGGAGTGTTCACTGTTTACAAACATTACTGTACTCCACTGGACAGAGCTTATAGGAGTGTTCACAAGCTTATCAACATTACGTCAAATTGTTTTGTTATTCAAATTTGCCAACCATTAAACAAAAGAACTCTTTGTTTCAACAGCCAATAGTTCTCTGGTTGGCACATTAATAACAATAGGTGACGTAACGAGAAATATCGCTATAATCAATTAAAAGTTCAATGAGATCTTTACAAAATGTCTACGAAACGTTAAACGTACTTACCACTTCAAGGTATTCGTGCACGCCGTCAAAGTTTTTCAACTCGCGAAGACAGACTTTGTAGTCGGCTGTCGTGACATCTTCTACCCACACACTCGCGGCATCGTGTTTATTCTTGAGCCTTTGGTCAGAGTGAACAGCGGTCGCAAAAACGTATGGAGCTTTTAGATAAGGCTGAAACAAGAACAGAAAGGAACAAGATAAGTCAGTCAGTGGTATTTTGCTTAATATAACAAACCAAGATCTTCGGTTTTAGTTTAGTTTTGATTTATTCAAATCTAAAGTTTGGAGATTTTTGGACATTTTTTGAAAAATCTTAAAATCTAAGATGGCAGATTTGGTTTGCAATGTATGACATCACAATTGACACGCGACTGTCTCTATAAAATGAACATGTTGAATACTTTTACACCTCATACAAGTTTCATTCGTACTATAACGCGAATCATTTGGGAGATACATCCGGGGGCATTTTCTGCCCCCCCCCCCCCCCACTCCCCTTACCCCCTCGGACGCCGCCCAGGAAGGATTAATATGGAAATGTTTTGCGTTGTTGTATCTCTCTATTTTAGGGAGCGAGTAAGTCCTATTCGTTCAGTTTAATTGATTCAATATCACTCATGATTTTAAAATAACTGTAGAAATCAAAATTGTGATACTTACTGTTGCAAAATCGTCAAAAACGCATTTAGTTCCTGTGGTCCACAATGGAATACTCAGTTTCTTCTCATATGCGCCATTGGAAATAGTTTGATAAGCTATCCACAGCAAAGCTACAGTTCTGCTTCCATCTATCCTTCCAGAAGTGGCAACACATCCTGAAAACCTGAAACCGGTTACAAATATCTCGTTAATTCACAGTCAGTTAGACTGCAAAACAGTCGTTAGGCGAGAAAAATTGTATTTTTCAGCGTCTCTCCCAGTCCTACTCTCCGTTTTCACACTCGCTCCAGACCTTTCATTCGAAGACCGCGCGCGTATGAATCGTAACGCGAAAAATACGACTGTTTTGCAGTCTAACAGTCAGTTGGCAAAGGATTTTTCTGACCAGATCTGCTATTTTGCATCATGATATTAAAACCATCATGGGTACTAGATTTGTTTTAGTGATGATGTTATGAATGTTAATACATGAACGAACATGTTTTGATTGATCACGGCCAAGAATGGCTAGCTAATTTTACCATTTGTGATCACTCAATTGCTGACTGTTGCTCTTAATCTCTGAAGTCACAAAGCTTTGGTAAGTTTTGTGCATGTTTTGCACACGTTTGTACATTCTTGTTATTTGAATATTCAGCGCTGTTAATCGAGTTTTTAAAGACACAAAAACCAACATTCTCATCATCAGTTGAAATGCATTGAAAAACATTTAAACTTCATGGCATTTAAGTAAACTTTGATAGCGATTATTTGGCCGCCATATTGTGCATAGTTTTACGAAACGTTCTCAATAAGGTTGTCGTGAACAGCGCTCTGCATTATTCTACATTTTGCCAGTTTGTTCCATTTTCCATTTTAGCTCTTCTACTATAGCAAATATTTGGTTTTAATTTCAAAGCGAAACAACTTTTCATGTCACTGCAAACAATTATGAGAAATTTGACCATAGATGTACCGTCTTACCCAGTGGAGGTCACTTCTTCAACCCACGTGACCGCTGCTTGGTAGTTCGTGGACCTCAGACTCAACTGAACGCGAACGTTGTTGGAATTGAAAGCCGGATTGAATGGAAACACTTTACAGTTGTAGTCCTTGTTCTCAGCAACAGATACGTCACCAGAACCATATATCATAACAGCTGAATCTGATGGAAGAAAATATTGTTTATTAATATTGGTCACACTTTCTACCATGTATAGAAAGAAAACTGGTCTTTACGCTTTTAGTTGAGAGCTTCGTTAGACAACAAACAAGATATTTTACACCGAATCTTTGCTTGAATTAACGGCCTCGCGGAAATAGACTAGAAGGTTTAGGATGTTCATATCCCCGAAATTAGTTTAAGTCCCTAAAATAAGCGGCGTAGTGTCTCCGGTAATTCCCTCGAGCTCCCAGCCTCCCAGACTAAATTGGCGGTAAATATAATCACGGTAACGCAGTTTTCTAACGACTCGTAAAACCAAAACCCAAAGTTAAATCACATCTGGCATGACCAGTAAACGCAATGAGCCACAAAAATGCCAAGCGCGGGAAAACATGCGAAGTCTATGCGACCGCGATGCCAAGCGCGGGAAATTAGAAAAAAAAAACATGTAGCCTGTTCAAATTTCTACAAATGCCCAACTCTTCTTGTTGCGACTGTAAAACGAGGGATACGGCTCAACATCAAACTAACATTTCTAAGTTTCTGATTTCAATTCCGCTCGATCAGAAAATGTACGTAGAGTGAAAAAATAACCTCAAAGATTGCTTGCTCAGCACTGAAATAAAATAATTTCACGTCAACAGCTACTAACCTGCATTTCGTCCAAAGATAGCAAGAGTAAGAGTGATAACACTCGCGATAAATCCGAGAGAACACATGGCTTAACCAAACTCTGACAGCGAAACACAGTAACGAAGCTTTCTGACCTCTACCAGGGAAGACAGAAAATGTGGCTAGCAGAGAAAAACAGCCTTAATATAGTTGATCAACAAAGAAAAACGTGGCAAAACCCCGCCCGTGTGGAAGATGTGATAACCGCACGAGATTTTACAATGTAAAAGTAACGAAAATAAGGAATCAAAGGGTGTCCGACTGATAAAAATACACTGCTATACAAATTTTAATATTTTAATTCTATGTGACATATAATCAAATGCTTTTTCACACTTCAATGTGAAAATAGTGTAAAGCCTGACATTCGTTTTATGGATAAATTTATTAATTAATTCTCATTTGTCATATATTTCAGCTCTGGTCTTATTCAAGAACAGCGACTAAAATATTTTATTCTTTAAAATTTCTTTTGCGTATTTTTTCGTTTGTTTTAATATAAAGAAAAGGAGGAATTAATAGTACCACTGATAAAAAATAATACACCAGAAACCTTTATAGTTTAGCTGCAAAAATCTAGCGTAAACAAGGTGGTAATAATCAAAACAATGTCGTGCGATTGGCAACAATACGATATTTAGCACGAGCGTTTTTTTTATCACGTGCATCGTGCACGCGACGAACCAACAAACAAGCATGACGTTTTCGAGTTGCCGAAAAAAATTATCATCGACCATATGCGCAAGAAAAAAAAATTGTAAAAATTAAATGCTTTCGTTTGACAAATTTTCCGAGGTGAAGTTAAGTTATTTTCCGAGATGAAGTTAATTTTTACTAAGAAAGTGTTCGCTGAGTAAAATTAACGGCGTGTAATGTTTGAGGGTTCAGTGGATTTTGTTTTGCTAAGCTGTTTTACATTTCGCTGCTAAGCTGAGTGTCCACAGTTTCTATTCTACTATTACTGACGAAGAAGACGATTACTATTCCATCTACGACGGCGACGGTGACGACGAGGAAGAAGAAGACGAAGAAGACGACGAAGAAGAAGAAGAATCCACTTATCGTAGAGAGCGCCGCAAGAAAAAAGGTAAAAAGCTAGATTAGTATTGTGTAAACGTTCAAGTTCCGCACTTCAATCGAATGTAATTCAAGCCATAGAAAAACTGGCAAAAATCGCAGTAAATCAGCCCAATAACCACATAAACAACAAGTAATATACACTTCACTTTGAGAGGTGAATGACACAAAAGTAGAATGGTGTGCAGATTCGATTCTTAGGCCATACAATGTTTTGTTTCCCATCGCCCTCTCTCTCTCGTGAAAGTGGGTCGGTCGGTCGGTCGGTAATAAAAAAAGCCGAGAAACGAAATATTGACAAATTATATCTTCCCCGTGACCACTATTTTGCAACGAGCCGATATCACTCTGAAAAGTGTTCGAAGACGTCATCACTGGGCTGATTTAGATGTCAGAGTGACTTTAAGATGTAAACAAAGCAAATTAAACTTGGAAACACTCGAGGAAATGGCGCAGGCAATGAATCAGAAACTTTTTTTTTTACTTTTTGAAAAAGTTGGGTCGGTCGGGCGATGGGAAACAAAGCATTTTATGGAGATGGCCTTATCTGAAACTTGAATTGTATCGACGCGACTATACTGAAATGCGACGTATAAATTAGGTCACTCTGCGAGACAAAAAAATTGCATGAAACACGACACTTTATAGAGCCATTCCTGTTCTATTTTTTGTATCACTGAATTTAATTTATCTTGGGTTTTTTTTTTGCACTAGCTATTGACGTGATACGAAACAAGTTTAGCGAGTGGTGTAAAGGAAATTAGTAATGGCTCCGTCAATTCCAAGCCCGACCATCCCCCCCCCCCCCCGGGCATTTGTCGGGCATTTTACAACTTTTCCATCCCTAGGGTGGGGCATTTGCTATAACCGGGCAGCCCGGGGGTGGGGCATTTGTCAAAGGCAACGCGATCTTTCATATTTTAAAAGACGTACACGGTTTGTTGTTTATTTAAAATTTCCTGATTGCCCCCGAGAGAAAAATATAAAAACTGAGTTGATATTAAACCTCGTTTGAGTCCCACACTTTTCAAGTGTACCGTAGCCCCACCCCCATCCCACATGTGCAAACATTTACACCGTTGCTTTCCACGTGCGAACCAAAGACGTCAAAGATGGCGGAACGAAGCTTCGACTTCAACACCATGTTCCAAAAATCATGATTACAGGTATAAATAAAGAGCTATGTATTTGTGAACAATTATAGTATCCATCATTAATAGTTCTGCTTGGAATTTAGATTTTTAAATTCCTCGATCCTCTCAAAAACGTTTTTGAACTTGTCCCGTGGGTCGGGCATTTGCACTGCTCCTGAAGCCCCACCGTGGGGATTTTGTGCATGTAAGCTGACCCCACCGTGGGGCATTTTCAACCTTCTGACAAAAAAATGACAAATGCCCGACAAATGCCCGGGGGGGGGGGGGGATGAGCGGGCTTGGAATTGACGGAGCCATAAATGCCGGTACTGTATACGCGATGATTTTTAACCGATTATTTGTTGCGGCTTTGAATGCTATTGAAAAACCTGTAACATGTTGTTGACAATTTTTAATGCTGCGTTATATATTTTAAAAATAATGTTGTATAACATAGCGTTGCCGCAACAATCAGTTGCATTACAACTTTTAAAAAAGCTGTTTCGTGTAACATGGTTTAAGAATCGTCCTTTAAAAACCGTACCGCCGCCTTTAGATATTTTAAATAAACAGAATGCAAGTGCATGTTCAAGTTTCTGATTATCTCAGTGATAAGCTGCTTATATTGTATACACGTCTTTCCTTTTTATCTATTGATTGATTGATTGATTTATTTTCTTTAGGCTTTCTTTTTCCATTATTAGTGCTGTTCATCATGTTGGCGGTGTTGGTCATTGTGATTTTACTGATTCCGAAAGATGACATTGGAAACGATATTGTCGGTATGTGAACAGGATAGTTCGGGACGGGATGGTTCGGGACGGGATGGTTCGGGACGGGACGTTATAGATACTGAATTAAGATCGAGATCGAATCCCGCGCTGGCTTGCGTCTGGTTCAAGGAAAATGTTAACAGTAACAGAATATCCTGAAATCTAGTTTTATTAAGCCTGGTTTCCATATCGCAGCGATCCTTGGGATCATTGCGATCGTTCTCAGAGACCTCAGGTTTCCATATGACCGCAGCGATCGCAAGGAAACGTCGAGTAGGCCTGGATCCGATAAAAGTGAGAAAAATTATGGGATACAAGGCTTTGATGTATATTGCTTTCTGGGGCATTTTGTATCCGCGGCAAGGATCGCAAGATTGGTTTCCATATAAAAACTTCACGATCGCAAGGATTCGTGCAAGGATTGCAAGGATCGCAGAGATATAATTTTTTCTATCTCTGCGATCGCGATCGCAAGGATCCCAAGGGTCGCAACGATCGCAAAGTTTTATAGTTTCCATATGATCGCAAGGATCGCACAACACTTTTTTCTGCAATCGCTCAATCGCTGCAATCAATCAATCGTTTCGATTATATGGGAACCAGGCTTGAGCTTTCATTTATTTTTTTGGTCAATGCATTGTCACATCGTCAAGCAGATAGATAAGAAAAATAAATAAACTAATTTCAACTATGACCAAATTCTCAGATCTCAGAATCAATCGGAAAGCTACCAAATATAAACGTGTATATACAAACCATGACGACAAATCGCCAAACAAAAGGTTTGATAAGTGCAGTACAGTGACTTTTCACGTGCGTTATCAGTTATTCATCCTAGTCCCCAGGCGCCGCCGGGGTTGCATTTCGTCGGTAAAGGGCGGGAAAACAGGGAGCGCGGGGCTTGATGGGAAGAAGGCATCAGTCGTCTGTCGACCTACTGACAACCCTACTGACTCCACTCGCACCGGGCACCAGTTGGCTATTTTACAAGCATGGCCGAGGAGTTGAACTCGATCGGGACTACCGAGAACAAATCCAGCTAGTGGCAGGATGGACGGCTTGAACCCGGAAGACCAGCGTCCTAAACCACTCGGCCACGCTGCCTCCAGTAGAAATTGACGTATAATTCTGCGTATTTTGCAGAACGTAAACCACGAATACTCTCTTTACATTCAACTGTATGAAAGTCCTGACGAAAAAGAGATTCTTGATTAAAATATAAATCTTTTTTTTAAATCTGATGATTGCTTAAAAGTTGCCACTAACCGTCAATTCACGACACACTTCTTTTTTTTCCTAGTCTCCGGAGAAAAAGCTATTACTTCCACCGATGTTCGTTATGGAAAAGTAACTTTTGAGGTCCCTGAAGAAGAGAGTTACAAATGCAACTCGGCCCCATTCTCCCCACCGTTCATGGCCAAAGAAGTGTTCGTCCAATTAGCGCCTTCTCGCTCCAGTATAATGACCCGCTCCTTGCTTCAGGCCGTGACGGTCTGGCTCGAGTGGGCTAATTCAACTGGATTTGCGGCTTGTGTGGAAACTTCAGGACTATCGGATGTAATGCGGGTAAATAATGTGAATTTGGTTATAAATTTAACGAGAAGCGCACGCGCAGCCTTTAATAGCAGTTATTACAGATGTCAGCGGTTTGACATGCAAACGAGGCGAAAGGGTCAATCTGGTATTGTTTGCCATTTGACATGCAAACGAGGCGAAAGGGTCAATCTGGCATTGTATTGGCCCATTAGCCTCATTTGTAGGCTCGATTACTAGCCGCTGTTCAGGAAAATGAGCCAGAACGAAGACCGGACTCGAGAGAGTGGCGGAAATCGAGTCTAACTCGTTTGCATACGTACTTTTTAAAAACAAAAGAATATTTGACTGCGGGCTCAACTGTAATAACTGCTATTGGGTGCTCGAATTCCTCATGTGAAAAGCCGCCAATACAGTTTTCGATACGATGAAACAGACAGCTAAGATCGGGCCCTTTAAACTAGGATGAGAGTTGCTGAGAGTTGGCTCTCGTGAGAGTTTTCTTCAACTCTTATCGACTATTTTTACCTCGGCAAACGATAGAAAATTCTCGACAACTCTCAAGAAATATTTGAGCAGGTCAAATTCGATGAGAGCGCATGAGAGTTCAGGCCAAACGAGAGCGAGAGTCTCTCAACAACTCGTATCCTCGTATGGTTTGGGCTTTATTTTTTCAAGGGGTAAAAGTAATTGTTGCACATCGCCTCAACGTTTCATGATGTTGTTTTTTTCTCAAACCCTTGCAGCGCGCGCTGACTCGCGTCAGTTTTGAAACACAATAGAGTGCGCTAAATAGAGGTTATTCAGCGGAAAGTTGTGTAATACGGCTGGGTATTTTTACGAGTCAGTTTTTATTTTTTCGAACCTTTAGGCGAGAAAAAATAAACACTGACGAGTAAAAATGCCCAGCCGTATTACACAACTTTCCGCTGAATAAATTGTTTATTATACGACATAATATATTTCCTAAAATATAGGCTTTCAACAGTGTTTTCCGTAGCGCGCGGTCAGGGGGACTGAGACCCGTGTAATACGGTCTCATATCTGCTCTCGTCTTTGTGCCTATTCGCACTCTAAAATGCCATGTCGTGTAATAAGACTGCATATGTTGAGCCACCTCATTTAGTGCAATATTTTTGTCCCGACTGTAAACCATACCCTACACATGTAGTATATATTTCACGAGGCTTGTACGAAGTATTTAAAAACTGTTACCTGTTTACAGATAGTGAACGTTAATTGGCTGGCATTTCGAGGACAACCGACAGGCGGTGCAGCTGGAATCGTAGATATTCCATTTTGGACCAGTGGAACATCTGACGTTGATATCGCGTTTCCTTTGGTGCGTATAACACGTTAATTTACTTGAAGAAAAAAAAATTTGCAGTTTACCCTAAACAATCTATGTTAGGTACGTTATGTTGAAGTATTTTTACAAGCCAGCTGGTTTATCAGTCTGACGCGTAACTCCGGTTTCCATAACATGAAGTGACTAAGAGTATCGCCATTCTCCTGCGCGTGCAAGCCCCCAGCATATTTGCCAGGTTACCCTGCAATTTGCGCGCCAATACCCAGTTATACTCCTGGGTGGAGAGAGGCACTGCGAGAGTAAAGTGTCTTGGCGGGCGTCACAGTGCAGTGTTCTTGGGCAAGCGCTTGAATCCAGACCGCTCGATCCGGGGTCCAAAGCGAGCCATGCAACGTCGACAATCTGAATGATACATATGAGATATGTTTTGATATATGGTCTTGTTTTGTGTTTTAGAAACTTAACCCGGTCCCAGAAGTGTTCGTGACGCCAATTCACAGTATTCCACAAGATCGACAAGACGCCGCCTCTGTTTGGAGCGAAGATGTCGCGTCTTCTGGGTTTAAGCTCTCTCTGCGAGAAGTGACAAATTTTAGCGGAGGGCACAGAAACATCCGAGTGGTGAGTTTCGTAAACTGTCGGCGGTGGGTGGGGGGGGGGGGGGGGGGGGGGAACCCGGAAGTCTACGGGAGGCGGGAAAAATGAGGGGGCGGGAAGCGGGATTCTCAATTTTTTTTTTTTTGGATTCTCAAGTTGCTGGGAAATGAATGGGAGGCGAAATAGGAAAAAAAATCGAAACGTTGCGAAATATTCGCGACAGAAAAAGCACAAATGTGCGGGAACAGGAAGTATAGCTTATTTCGGCCACCGCGCTCTCGGCTTACTGACAACTGCTAAGTTTTTTTTTTCAGCAATGGATTGCCCTTGTAACAACGCCTAAAGGATGGAAAATGCCCGAGAAATCAAAGATCAAGTTTAAAAACGTAGGACCGCCTGTCAAACGTCTCCAATACAGTTACTGTGAGGTGAGATATTGTCGCACATTTATAACGACAGATTCAGTGAATCGCGCTAAATAAATATGTATATCTCCCGTTCGTGTGCATCAATCAGACTGAGACCCGAGTTACAGTGTAGCTATATTGAAGGAATACTGTTTCAAGTATGTATTTAATTAACCTCCAAATATTGACTTGTATGATCACATTTTATTTTAAGGATGTCACATTCAAGCGGCCTTTCTACCTGGCCCCTGTCGTTCTTCTCAGCCCGAGGCATAAGTGGAAGAAAGGGCTACTGACGTCAATCGATCCAAATCATAACGCCATTACTTCATGGTTGGAGGTGGGTATATTTACAATCTAACATACGGACTGCACTCAGCGAGAACTACAAGCTACTACATTAGAGTCCTATAAAAATGACGGGGATGATCGTTACACAAATCAGATAAATGAGCCTTTTTTAACCGCGGTCAAATGCTCGTGCATGCGCATAGGCGTAAATTCTGGTCGCCCGCGCGCCAATTTCCCGCGCAAAATTTTAAAGGAAATATTTGCGAGAAAAATCGAAACCTTGATAGTAATTTGGGAAAGGAAACAAAAAAACAAAAACAAAAAAGTTAGACGTGTTTTTAAAAAAACACGGTGTAATGTTGAGGTTTGTCGGTTATTTTTGTTTGCATGCTCAGACGTTTGACGGTGGTTGAGGTCCGTTTACTCTATATATTTTAGACCCATACCATATAGAAATGAGGTAGAGAGGTCAGGTTGAATGAAATTACAACCTGAGAAAAACACCTTGCATAGCAGTTTGTGATGTAATATATCAAAACACGAGAGACAGTGTTTCATCGGATTTCCAAACGATGCACTATTTTCATTGATATGTTTGCGCCGAAATGGCATCGCGCGCTACATTAATTAACACCTTTTCCCTCGGGAGGACTTCGTAATACCTTGGGGTAATTAGCATAGTATTTATACGCCCTCCCGACTTGTTGTTGTTCAGTTGTGCGTTCATGCCCCGAGTGTTTCGGTTTAGGATCATTTTTTGCTATGTTTTTCCCTCGTCTCCGTCGCTGAGCTCATCCTTGCATCCATGGTTGACGTCCTTGGTCAGGTCAAAGACTTTCAAACGCCGTTCGTTCGGTAGAAGCTGGTAGATATTTGCTGTGGCTGTGATTCCTGCTCGGTCGATATAATCCTGTTCCGCTCACTCACGTGGTAAGCTTGTCTTCTTCGCTTTGGTCTGCCATTTAATACTCGTCTTGTAGTCCTGCTTGTGTCTCGTTTTAAGTTTGTTTTCATGGCGTGTCTCGCCTTAAGTTTCTATAAGTTAGTTTCTGTGGCCACGGCGTGTGTCACCATACAAGTTAGTTTCCATGGCGTGTGTCGCCTATAAATTTAGCTTTTGTGGCCATGGCGTGTGTCGCCATACAAGTTTTTTCATGGCGTGTGTCGCCTAAAATTTAGTTTTTTGTGGCCATGGCGTGTGTCGCCTTACAAGTTAGTTTTTTTTATGGCGTGTGTCGCCTATAAATTTAGTTTTTTGTGGCCATGGCGTGTGTCGCCTTACAAGATAGTTTTCATGGCGTGTGTCGCCACGGCGTGTGTCGCCTATAAATTTAGTTTTTGTGGCCATGGCGTGTGTCGCCTTACAAGTTAGTTTTTTTTTTTTTTTTTTTTTTTTTTTTTTTTTTTTTTTTATGGCGTGTGTCGCCTATAAATTTAGTTTTTTGTGGCCATGGCGTGTGTCGCCTTTCAAGATAGTTTTCATGGCGTGTGTCGCCACGGCGTGTGTCGCCACGGCGTGTGTCGCCTATAAATTTAGTTTTTTGTGGCCATGGCGTGTGTCGCCTTACAAGATAGTTTTCATGGCGTGTGTCGCCTATAATTTTTTTTTTTTTTTTTTTTTTTTTTTTGTGGCCATGGCGTGTGTCGCCTTACAAGTTAGTTTTCATGGCGTGTCGCCCAACATTTAGTTTCTGTGGCCAGGGCTTGTGTCGCCGTACAAGTTAGTTTTCATGGCGGGTCGCCCAACATTTAGTTTCTGTGGCCACGGCGTGTGTCGCCGTACAAGTTAGTTTTTATGGCGTGTGTCGCCCTACATTTAGTTTTTGTGGCCATGGCGTGTATACAAGTTAGTTTCCATATCGTGTGGCGCCTTACAAGTTAGATTTTTGTGGCACGGCGTGTGTCGCCTTACAAGTTAGTTTTCACGGCGTGTGTCGCCTATAAATTTAGCTTTTTGTGGCCATGGCGTGTGTCGCCTTACACGTTTTTTCATGGCGTGTCGCCCAACATTTAGTTTTTGTGACCACGGCGTGTGTCGCCGTACTGGTTAGTTTTTATGGCGTGTGTCGCTACAGCGTGTGTTGCCCAACATTTAGTTGTTGTGGCCATGGCGTGTGTCGCCTTGCAAGTTAGTTTTTATGGCGTGTGTCGCTACGGCGTGTGTCGCCCAACATTTAGTTTTTTGTGGCCATGGCGTGTATCGCCGTACAGGTTAGTTTTTTTTTTTTTTTTTTTTTTTATGGCGTGTGTCGCCTATAAATTTAGTTTTTTGTGGCCATGGCGTGTGTCGCCTTTCAAGATAGTTTTCATGGCGTGTGTCGCCACGGCGTGTGTCGCCACGGCGTGTGTCGCCTATAAATTTAGTTTTTTGTGGCCATGGCGTGTGTCGCCTTACAAGATAGTTTTCATGGCATGTAACACATTTTAATACAAGTTAGTTTTTGTAGCTGTGTCGACTTAAAGTTAATTTTCATGGCGTGCGTTGCTTTAGAAGTTTTTATTTTTTATTTATTTATTTATTTATTTTTATTTTTTATTTTTTATGGCGTTGGGCTCCTTACAAGTTAGTTTTCATGGCGTGTGGCGCCTTATTAGTTACTTTTATGGCGCGTGTCGCTTTTAGCCTGTGTACACCGACCTCCCCACAGGCTAGTCGCCTTACATATTAGTTTCCATGACTTGTGTCGCCTCACAGGTTAGTTTCCATGGCTTTTGTCTCCTTGCATATTAATTTTCATGGCATGTGTCGCCTTACAAGCCAGTTTACATAGCGTGTGTCGCCTTACAAGTTAGCTACAGCGTAGTTTTCATGGCGTGTCGCCGCGGCCTTTGTCGTCCTTTAAGCTAGTTTTCTTCGAGTGAACATTTGTCTTTTTGGGGTTTGTTTCCTTGGTGTTTGCCCCTTGGATGTTTGTCATCCTTATTTTGTTTTCTTAACTTTACGCTTGGCACCCTTGTTTGTGTCGTTTACCTTTCATGTTGTATTTTGTGCGTTTGTCGCATTTCCGGTTAAGAATTTGGCGACCCTTGCTATTGCCAGGGTATGTTTTATATGCCATATTCACTTTATCATTTTGGGAATGTTCACGGAACAATTATAGTGGGTATGGTCATGAGGTTATGTTGTTTGGTACTTATTGTTTTTACAACGGAGGCTATTTATTTATTTGTTTGCCTCGTTTTATTCACTGTACATTTGCTACATTGTAGCCTCTACATACCTTATAACATGTTTCTGTTACGTTATTAAAGTAAGGTATACACCGACGTCCACTTGTTCTTGTTATTTTATGACACGTGCATCTATTACGGTGCGTTCTATTTTCCTCGCGCATTGTTGTTTTCGTTTCCCCCTTTTATGGCTCCACATTCAGTATTTTCTCTATGGCAGGGCCCTTGCTATCAATCTTGTCGATCCAGGACGGGTATTCTAAATATACACCCGATACTCTGTCTTTGACGGGGTCCCTGGGTCGGCCTGGTTGGTGGCTCCCCCTTTTCATATCCTATTTGTTTTTGTTATTATTTTGTCTTTGGGCGTAATTTCTACCGTTCTGCCTCGTGTTTATTATTATTTCTCGCGCTCTAGTATTTGCCAAGGTTACGTCCATGGCGTTCAGTTAAGAGGGGTCTTCCAACTGGGCCGGCCCAGCACCGTCTGTCCTACAGCAGCCACGTATGCTTCTCTGGATCTTCGTTTTTATTTTCTTTGTTTTCACCCCGTTTTCACCCCGTTTCTCCATGTGGTCCTTTATTCTTCGTGGATTATTATTTTTCTCTGGCCATCAGCTATTAGCCACTCTTCTCCCGGATTGAGCGTCTGAGATTGGGAGGAATAGTTGGCTTTTTTCTTGGATACGTTGGATATGTGGGCGTGTTTGCGGCATTTTGTGCTTGGGGTAAATTATTTTCGCCCCATATCTTAGTATCTCCGCGTGTGCCACAGAGGTGCAGCATATCAATGAAAATGTTCCTACTATTTTCATTGATATGTTTGCGCCGAAATGGCATCGCGCGCTACATTAATTAACACCTTTTCCCTCGGGAGGACTTCGTAATACCTTGGGGTAATTAGCATAGTATTTATACGCCCTCCCGACTTGTTGTTGTTCAGTTGTGCGTTCATGCCCCGAGTGTTTCGGTTTAGGATCCTTTTTTGCCCCACCCTCCTCCCCTCAGCGACGGAGATTTTCTATTTATGCTGCGCTTCTTCGCATGCGCGGAAATTATTTTCGCCCCATATCTTAGTATCTCCGCGTGTGCCACAGAGGTGCAGCATATCAATGAAAATGTTCCTACTATTTAGAATGTTGCTTATATACTGGTTCACTTTTCTCTGTCTCTCTCTCTCTCTTTTCTTTTCTCCATTGTTATAAAGAATCTCGACAGAAATGGTTTCACAGCGTGCGTGAAAGATTTGCAATTGTTCGATAAACATCATGATCCCATAACTGTGCAGTATGTTGCTTTTGGGGGTAAGTGAATAATAAGGACACAGTAAATTTAATTTGTCTCCTCGTTAGCAGAAATTTACCCCAAATTGAATTTATGGATACCGTAAAGCCTCGAATAAGCGCCCGGAGCGCTTATTTCAAATTTAGGATAAGGCGGGGCGCTTATTTCATTTTTCCCAAATCTTGGCCAGACGGTCATTTATTTTTGTAATATACCAACCAACACCAACACACTTACTCGAAGGGGGACGCTTAATTAATTCAAATTTTGGCCGATAGAAGGGGCGCTTATTTGAGGTTTTACAGTACGGTAAGTTGTAGTGACTATGCCATTTAATAACTATAGCATATATGAGGGATGAATACGTTAATATTAAACGACCCGTATTTCCTTCTGAAAACGTGATGTGAGTTGCCAATATTTGCATCGTTTGAAGCAGGTTTCAAGTCGTCTGTTTTATTTCAAACTTTGCATGATAACTAACTTTCGTGCACTCTAGTTATTACTGAATTATAGCAGGGTTTTTTTATTGGGTGAATTTCCAATACGGGATAGGGCGTAAACAATGGCGTTAGCACTGAACTGACTGGCGCCCCAAAAATATATCATGCTCTTTTTTTCTGGCAGATTTGGATCCTTGTCACAAAGTCGTTTGTTCTTACTACGCCACGTGCACAATGTTCGGTCCAAATGACGGCAGATGCGTGTGCAGTGAAAACCTCCCACGGTACGAAGACGAGCAATGTTCAGAAGACAGTATCACCTATCGGAACTTTGGATCTTTAGAGCGGCAAGCATGTTTGCAAAACCAGTACATTGGAGTGAAGAAACCTGGAAGTTGTGAACGTGAGTAAATTAAATTCCTGATTTACTGCGCCTTTCCAGAACACGTGAACTCTGAAGTTCAAAACCCAACTAACCGTTTTGTGTTTTTACTGCTGTCAATCATAATTACCACGACAACCAACGGAGACTGAAAAAAACAACGGACAAACTGGATCGAAATCTACTAATCACAATCCACGATGTGACGTTTTGAACCAGTTGAAGTGAACTTCTGTTTCCAGAGAAGTCCGCAAAAAATTATTGACGGCAGCGAAAAAGCAACCTTTGATCAGAATGAGCATATTTTGATTTGGCTGTCGAAAGTAATTCTGTTTTTGTTCTGATTAACTTTGCGTTTTCTCTGAGGTCTGTAATTGGCTCTGAAAACTCGTGCAAACTCTCTAGCCAATCAGCGTTTTCCCGCACTTGGCACCAGTTGCAGTTTTTGTTTCGAGTTCTGATTGGTTTATTGCGAGCTATGCTCCTCCGCGGCCGGAAGCTGTTACGTCATGTTGCTTAGCAACTTGTTTCGCAAACCACGGGCTCGGTAAATTCTCGCAAAAGGGACTTCGGTTGGAAAAGGGACTTATTATCACTCTGACCCAGAGCTTGTGATAGTTAAATTTAATTTCCATGCCATTTTAATCTCAGCTCTATTTATTTCTCCTTCAACAGCGTTTTTGTTCTACCGCGGCCGAGTTTTTGTTTATCTTAGCAGAAGTGAAGCTGAATGTCGACTAGTTTCCCTCAGCAACACCATTTTCAACGTAAACAAATCCATTCACGTCCAGCTTGCAGTTAATTACTTCAACTCATCCGGGCAATTCACGCACGAAGCCGCGGTAACCTGGACCGAGGATGTCTCTGCCGCGAAATTTCGAATCTGTGTGTTGACTGCTGGACGACTAGACCGCTTGCCTCCGGACAGCGGGCTCACCTACGTAGATTTTATAGCGTATCAAGGAAATCCCGTGGGCTCAGTAACAGGGCACGAGAGTCTGGTGAGCTGGTGGGATGGAACAAGTTGTCAGGAAATCGTTCTACCTCAGGTATGCTATTATTCTGGATACCAGGCTTTTCTCACGCGCTTTCTGAAGTGTACATGCATGAATTTTACTTTGGTCTGTGCGCCATCTGGCAGAAATAAATAAAGAGACCTTTTCGGAGTACAAGTTACCCTGGGTGCCAGAGGCTTTTCTTGCGTGGTTTCAGGTTTCAAATCTCTCTTATGGCCCGCGCGAACGAGACTGAGTACGGGTACGACTTTTCAAACCTAGTGCACATGCACAGGCCTTACACGGCCTTATGTGCTACTAAACACGAAGAGGATTAAGGGGGGGGGGGGGGGGGGGCAGGGTTTACATCAACACGTCTAACACCAATTTCGCTCCTAGAGCCTCCTTCGGGTCTGATGCGGGACTGATGTTCATAAAAAAAAAGATAGATTTTTCCCGTTACATCCCGTGACATGTTTATTTTCCATTATACTTTTTTCAGGGGAAGTTCTCTAGTCCTCCGTATGTTCTTGTATCCAGTGAACACACGTACACGGGTCGCAGTCACGACGCTGCCACAGTCTGGGCCGAGAACGTAGAAGTGGGAAAGTTCGCAGTGTGTTTGCGGGAAATGCAGAATTTTGACGGATTGCACGAGAACATAGTTGTGGTAAGTATAGACAAAAGATGTGAGGCGCGGTAGCCTATAATGGAGCTCGTTGGACTCCAGATCGAGCGGTCCGGGTTTGAGCGCTGGCTGGGGTAACTGTGTTGTGTCCTTGGGCAAGACACTTTAATCTCACAGCGCCTCTCTCCACCCAGGGGTACATGCAGATGGGCGACAGCGTATTTTCATGTTTTTTTTTTTCTGTTGATCGTTACTGATTTATCTTGTTTTGCGCCATAGGACTGGATAGCCTTTCTGGATCTTCCCAAAGAAATGATGGTTGAATGGCATAACGTGACGTTTAGCAACAACCAGGAACTCGAGTCGTTACGTCAAACTAATTATGCGTTTTGTCAGGTGAGATAGAGCACTAGTGTGTGTCACAGACACTGTGCATGTAAGCTGTTTGAAGGGAAATCTTTATTCGAGTGCGTTTCTCGCATATAGAGTGGCATAGTTTCAGTTCAATCAAGTCTCGTGAAACCAAAACCAAAGCAATTACAATGACCAATCACAACACAACAAGAGTAAACAATACAACGAACCAATGAAAATTCAAAGCAAATATACGTAAACGCAGGTGACCAAGTCGCGATTGTGTTTGGTCAGTCGCATCTGATTCAGTGGTTGAGAACATGGCGCAAGTTTTTAAATCAATCATAGAACATATATAGTAAAGCAAAAACAAAGCAATTAACAGGTCTAGAGCCGTTAACTTCATTCCTTTATTACCAAGTTTAAGTTCAAGCACGTGACCAGCAATCTTAAATCCGCTCACATTATTAATTCGTATTTCATTGTCCAAACAGACTGTAACGTTTGGCCTGACTGCCTTCTCTCAAGTACCATTTGTCATAGTGTCAGCCGGTCATAGCACACATCAGGGCGAGTGCTGAGTCCAACAGTATTTCAACTTGGGTGGAGGTGAGAAAGTATAATACATTACAATGGGGAAACTGGGCAACACCTTAGTGACCTTAGTGTGTTGGTACAACCCTCTTTACTGAACAGACCTGGTGGATCCTTTATGTCCGTCAGGAATTTGAAATACAGTATATGAACCCATACAAGGGTGGACAAAAATCCACCAACCACGGAAATTACATTTATTTTACACCAGGGAGGAGAAAAACTCACTTTTTGTATTGAGAAATCTACATGTACCATGGACCAGGGAGAACAAAATAGCTCCACCAGGTAGGGTTTCTGTTACGGAGGGGTGTGTTGGTCTCGTCAAGAACAGTAAAGAGAGAATTGTTCTAAACTCTGAGCCGGTGAAATGTTTTTTTCCCAATACCTTTCAAAACAAATCTCAAATGCTTCGGTGCATGAACTTAGACGAAAACGGCGTACCGTGCGATCGAAAACGAGACATTTGTATCGCTATCATGGCAATTCATTTGCCCAAATGTCACATCGTTTCCTTGTGGTTTTATGCGCAAACTGCTAAGGCCATCGCCATAAAATGTGTTGTTTCCCATCACCCGACCGACCCAATTTTTTCAAAAAGTTAAAAAAAAAGTTTCTGATTCATTGCCTGCGCCCTTTTCTAGCGTGTTTCCAAGTTTAAATTGCTTTATTTACATCTTTAAAGTCACTCTGACATCTAAATCAGCCCAGTAATGACGTCACTTCGAGTGATATCGGCTCGTAACAAAATGGTGGTCACGGGGAAGATAAAATCTGAAGACTCGCTTAGACGTGATTATTTATGTATTAATTTGTCAATATTTCGTTTCTCTGGTTTTTTTTTAACCGACCGACCGACCCACTTTCACGAGAGAGAGGGGGATGGGAAACAAAACATTTTATGGGGATGGCCTTATCTTCTGAGGGGACTGCAGGAACCGACAGATAAATATCGCATATCCCTATTTTTAAACTCATTTCTCTCCCTCCTCTCTTTATTATGTCGTTTCTCCTTCCTCCCTAAACCCCTCTTTTCGGATTCGAAGAAATAACACATCCATATGTTTTATCAGTTATTGTTATTTTTTGTAGCTTATAATCGTGTTTTTAATTTTCTTATCGCATTTTGTAGAATATTAACACGTCCGAGTGTCGCGTGTGTATGAAAGAGCTTCATACTCCTCAAGGCTACGATCCAGTGTTTATAACAGTGCTAGCAGTCGGTAAGTTCTCTTGGTTCAATAAACTAGTAGCACTTGTGATTACTCCATCTGATGAGGATTTTTGTGTCCACCATCTCGAACAAAACTGTATATCATCTCATATCCCCTACTCCCTACCTCTTTCTTCTAGACTGCAAAACAGTCGTATTTTTTGCGTTGGTCTGTCAAACAAATGCGCGCGGTCTTTGAACGAAAGGTCTGGAGCGAGTGTAACCTGAGTATCAGGCGAATTTTTCCGCGCTCTCTTTTACTCTTCGTCTTTACGTCGCGCCATTTTTAGCGTGCGACCCGTAAAGAGAATGTAAGGAGCGCGAAAAAATTGGCCTGATCGCAGGTTAGAGCGAGTGTGAAAACGGAGAGTGGAACTGGGGAGAGACCGCCCTCCGGGCGTGTGAGGGCTCGCGCGCTTCGCACGCGAGGTTCCACGCTTTCGGCGCTTTGTGCCTTGCGACCAGCGATTATAGAAAAAACGACTGTTTTGCAGTCTATCTTTCTTCATCCTTACTTCTCCCCTCCCCGCCGATCAGAGCTGTTTAAGTTAGACCGTGACTAGACTGGAATACAAGTGAGTTCATTATTGTGTCTGGCCTGGTCCTATCCAGAATCCCTTACGAAGTTGTAGAAGCCCAAGGCTTATATAACTGGGATTTTACAGTATGTTGAAATGTGATACTTGTAATCGAAAGTTTCGCTTGTAACTCGATTGTCTCTTTCACATTTTTCTTTCCTTCTTTTAGGTGCTGGCAGTGGATGAAGCACTGGTGTCTACACACACGTTTCGCCATTCACTTACATTTTCCACCAAGTGTACATGTGTACGTTTTCACACGAAAACGGAGATATTGACCGCGTTGGCGAGAGGACGGAATCGTGACGGAATCGTGACGGAATTAAAGGCCAAAACGTGAGATAAAATCTTCGTTTTCGTATAAAAACGCAAACATGTAGACATGGATATAAATTTCAAATTGTAGTAGTAACTTGTTTGAGCCCACTGCAGAAATATCAATAAAATAGTCTCCGACACCATTGCTATATACGATTATGTTTATTGCTATGATTGACTCGGCTTCCTAGTATTTAGTGTTCCCATATCCTAGTAGTGACCAATTGCTGCATTCTCTTTTCTACGCGGTACCTAACATGGGAAGTAATGAGAATTAACAATCTCATCATCACAGGGGAAAAGCTTTGATCGACTGCTCGACAGACTCGTATACCCAGTCGTTACTTACCATTCACAGCCGCAGACAAAGCGCGCAAGGGGGTTTGGGAAGGGGCGGGAAAATTTTCTTCCTTCCTTCCCTTGATGCACCGCACGCGTTCAACGCGAATAACAGAAGCGACTGGGGACGAATCTGGGACGAATCTGTGCTCGACATAAAACCATGCGCATTCTTTTAAGCACAAGGGTTTTAGGGAGAATTTTAACTAAAAGAGATTTCCGGTCCAATATCGAAAACGTAGAATTTATTTGAGACCAGTGAGGAGAATGTATACGCTGATACAATACCCGTTCAGGATAGTAGACTGAGATGTTTACTCGCTTTCGTTTGTACAAACGAGTCATCCCGAATTCGCCTCGTTTCACTATCAGAGCTCTCAGAAAACTCGAAGCTTGTAGCCTTGTTGGATAGGAAATGGGTAACAATGAATCCTTGTAGAACTTATAAAGAATGAAATAACAAAAACACAACTGATGGGTTAAATATTTAATAACAATAATACTAGTTTTGCTATAATTGTACAATTACTGTAGTTTGTCGCACCGTTCTTCATTATGTATTCAGGGAGACTATCAATAAGCTCATTTTTCATTGACGAAAAATATTTCAAACGGTATTATTTGTAAAAATATTTTATGACCAAATAACTTTTAAAATATAGCTCCATTGTTTTGCGGGCTGCTATACCGTTTGTCTTGTCCTTTTAAAGGAACGTACTTTGTTTTTAAATAGCTGTATCCAAACTGTAGGTTCTTACCAGCTAACCAATCAGGTGACCAATGTGGTTAGCGATGAATTCATATGCGCCAAATACTCCATTCTTTATCTCTTTGTCGCATTCATAGAGGAGAAAAAAAACTCTCTACGAATCCCTTCTTCACTTCACTTGATCTCCTCGCACACATTTTCAAACTCTTCATTGATTTTTATACAGCTCTAGTTCGATTATTCACACGTTGTTACGTGAAATTAAAGTTACCCCAGAAACATGGCTATACTTTATATTAGAAAGAAGATAGTGCCATTTCCATTTAAATATATCGAACCCAAGGTTCAAGGGTTCTTTTTAACTTCACCCAAACTCCGCGCGCACATTTTTCAAACTCTTCACTGATTTTCAGCGCTAGCTCAATTCTTTGTGCGTAGCTGGCGTAGTTGCTTGAAATTAAAGTTACCCCGGAAACAGGGCTATACCTCTATATTAGTGAAAAGATAAGTGGCCATTTGCATTTTAATATAGTGAAGTAAGCTTACAATTGATTTGATTGTTTCTAAAATACTTCATCTGCTATTTATATCTACCTTAGAAATGATCAACGAGAAAATAAATTTAAAATAAATAGAAATTTGCCTACCGTTACTATCTGGTCGTTTGGGTAACTTTTTATGCGTCAACATTTCTACGACAATAATATATTACTGTATATAATATTTGACCACGTTGCTTAGCAACTTTCCCAAAGAAAACTGCGGGTTCAGCTGTTCGAGTCTCGCCTCCGAAAATCCTGTAACTCTATCGAAACAATGACAAAATATTTTTTCTATTTCCTCCACAAAATATCTGACAGAAACACATCTCTTTGCATAGACTTTCGACCAATTAGAGCGCATGTATTCAATTGGTCATTTTCTACATGCTTCTTTAGGATAAACCAGTGACTATTGACAAACTCGCAATCTGATTGGCTATGCACTTTATGCAGGCACCTACTTTCGATCGATAGAAGATCCACAGAGAGAGTGTGCAAAATAATGGTTTTCCATGTATTACTGCTGACAAAACTATCAATACAAATGTACGGTCAACTCTCTCTTAACGGACACCTCTATAAGACGGACACCTAGTGCTGGTCCCTGTGCATCGTTTTTCAGTCATGTTACTGTATCTAAACCCTCTATAAGCCGAACACCTCTCTAAGAAGGACAGTTGGTGCCGGTCCCTATGGTGTCTGTCTTACCAATATTCTATGTTTAATATTTCAGCCACTGGGCTAAGATCAAACCATCAGACCACTCACTCTCTGTTTCTATCGAGTCTGATAGTCATCAACCGTTACAAACCTTGAGCTCGCAGTGAATATTATTGTTAATATATCTATTGTGAAAGCCACGCCACTAGGATAACCATGACCCACAAGTAAAATAATAAAGAGATAATATTTAAATACTAAACAGGTTTACATTTCTGGATAGATAAACCCTTATTGTTGAATCGTAACATTTCTTCGGGAGGCAGTAGTTCATTTCTCCTCCTTAGGGGGTGGTACTGGGGGAGTTATTGGCAGCATGTATCCAGAAGACACAACTTTGCCGATCGTTTCCACTTGGAATCCAATTTCATGCAGATGACAATGATCCAAGATCATTCGACCATCAAAGCGAATGCTGGCTTCAGCATACTGTCATAGATACGCTTGTAGTCATACGTCTGTGAATTTAACAAAACAAAATAAAATATCAGCATGGATTTGAAAATAATCAAGTCAAATAAGTCAAAAGGCATGCTTTGATTGACAGGACACGCAATGGGCATGCAATGCGTACAGAGGGCTATGTAGCTGTAGCCCTTTGCACGCATTGCGTGCCTATAAAGATAGATAAAATCTAGCATCATAGGCACGCAATGCGTACAGAGAGCTATGAGCTGTAGCCCTTGCTAGCTTATCCGATAATATAACATTGAGATTTTGGATTAAGATTATGATTAAGAAATGCGCTCAACTGTAATGAACATTGGATGGACAACATTACTTGACAGACTAAAGATGAAGCATCGAGTGTTAAAGTTTCTGAAATAATCAAAAATCCAAAAATAAGCCAAACCTTGAATTCATCCCACTCAGTACAGATCACTAGTGCATGCGCACTTTCCACAGCCTTGTAAGGATCAGTAACGATTGTTATCAGACGATCCACTGAAAAAAAAAATATGGAGATATGAATTAATCAAATCTTCAGTGATGATACATGTACGTCAGTATCCATGAAAATTTATTGCTTTGAGACAAAATACCTCGTTCAGGATCTTCTGAAATAGATGGGTGTGTCAACTCCCTGCACAGAAATAACATTCAATACAATAATCAATTAACAGTTGATCATGAATATATAAAAAAATATATGCTCTACTACCGTACTACAGTCTAAAAGCACTACTTAAGTCATATTCATGAAGAATCCTCGAAGGTACAAACTAGGGGTGGCGAATGGTAAATCCGAGACTTGCCGAGATGCCAAGACCCTGATTTAAAAATCCGAGCCCGAGACTTAGCGCTCCAAAAATCCAAGTCCGAGATGCAGTGATCCAAAACTCTGAGAAAATAGAGTATAAAATTAAAGAAGCTGCATTTGCAAGATTCAAAATTCGAGACTCCAAGACCGTCCTATTTCTGGTGAGCCCGAGATTCCGAGACGCCTTTTTTAAGCGCCAAGATTCCGAGACTCCGCTTAAATTTGCCGAGATTCATTATTTTTGATAGACCATTCGCCACCCCTCAAACTCATAACTGTTATTTCCTACACCTAACATTGATTTGTACTATACAGTACTGCATTTCCCTTGAGTTATTCTACAAGCATTGAAGGGCTCATCAGGGGAGAATCCAGGAGTTTTGATAGGGGGGGTCCCAGTGTCTTCCCGAAAATGTGAAGTAGATTGAAGGAGAATTTTTGGAAGTAGACGTCAGTAGTAAAGGCACGGAGAGGGTGTTTGGGGGCTTCCCCAGAAAAAAAATTGAGATTTCAGGCTCTGAAAAGTGAATTTTGGTGCATCCTGGAGATGGTTTTGCTATGGATAATGGAGAAAGCAAAAAAACCCTAAGGTCTGATAGGGGGGTCTGGACCCCTCGACCCTCCCCCCTGGATCCACTGCTCATTACATATTGGGTTAGTTTTCAACTTTCACAACAATTTAAACCGTCTAAAAAATTAAATGTTCTCTTTACTTACAAATGGATTTGATCTTTTTCAACTTTCGGATCATACACTGTTATCCGTGCTCCTTCATCCATGAGATATTTACAGATATAAATGCTCGCTGATTCCCTATCAGAAGAAGAATAGGTGATTTATTGTACATTAATAACAACAATGTATGACATTAGCCAGGGGGAAAAAAAAAAAAATTAGCCAGGAAACACATGGCTGTTCTTGGGCAACTGGCAAATAATTATTGTTAGTCAAGAACAACCCGTCAATGAAAATTCTTTCATGGAATTAATGTGCTTCTTTGAAAATTTGTTCATATTACAATATTACATGTAATTATTTTAA
>MU825398.1:2533453-2557845 GCA_029204205.1 Desmophyllum pertusum
TACTCTTAAGGTGACGCAGGACCCTTGCTCTCATTATGTATGTATTTATTTAAAGAGTATGCACGAACCGTGACGACTGATGCCGACCGTACGCGAAATATTCATGAGAAGGTGTTTTTATAACGTTACTAAATCGATTCAAAAAAATTTGTTTTCGGCGTATTGATAATTAGAAAGTTATTGTTCTTAGTTTTGCGGCACGTGCAATTCAATGTCCCGAATTATCATAATTAGATTCACAACTTTTGTTGTCATACACTTTGTTGACTCGGTCAGTCTTCGGAACGGGGCAAAACCGGCAATTTTGTGTCCAAGCTTTCGTCGCGGATATATAATTTCAGGAATTGATACACGAGGAAGGTAAACTTAGTGTACTGTATTGTGATGTGACAGAAGCGGAATTGCAAAAAAGCCTTTCAAAAAGAAGATAGAACGTTACAAATTCTAATTTTCAAAATTTTACTCCTTTGGAAGGCAATAACTTTCAACGAGTCTTGAAATTGCAAAATCTGCTTCTGTCACATCACAAAAGAGGTTATTATCTACCACTAGGTAATACAAACATTTAATTTAGAACGCTTCTCAAGTTGAAAGCTTGGACACAAAAATTGCATGTCCGCAATTCTAACTTTAGAAGCTTAACGTATCACCGTACAGCGCGATCTTCCAGAAAAACCACAATCATGATATAGTTCCATCATCCGCCAATATCCCTATTAAGTTTCAGGGGAATCGACTTTCAAAATTCGGAGATTTGAAGGTTTAGAAGACAACACCCACCCCAGAAATTAAGCTTATGAATTTATTCATGGCAAGGGTCCTGCGCCACCTTAAGTAGAATTTCAGCAGATTCAAATTCGATGAGAGCGCACTAGAGTCGCCCAGACTCTGCATGAGAATTTCAGGCCAAACGAGAGCGAGAGTTTGAACTCATATCAACTCTCACTCTTGGCTTTATTAGACATTAACACATGCTCTCCAATCAGGGACACTTCGAGACACTTAACTCTGCATGAGGATATATAGTCACCGGTGTGCCTCGATTGTACCACTAGAACGGCGAATCCCACATCAGTCAACTGATACTGCATCCGACATGAACGGCACGCGTTCGTGGAGAGTCCACTTGCAAACGAAGGTACTCACAAACGAAAGAGAAACCGGAAGCATCAAAACACTCAAATATTGCATTGGGTCCACTATACCTACTGTTTTATTGACTGATACACCGCGAAAAAGAACGTTCCTCTTATTTCTATTACCAATAAAAATAAAAATTAATACATTGATGAAATAGATTGAAAAACAAGTATACATTTTGCTACATTTAGGCGGATAACCCAGCCGGCCGCCAAATTCGGGTCACATCACAACTTATATAGACTGAGATAAAAAGTTATCTCCTAACAGAACTGAGACATTAGGACACTCTGCCATAGAAGCAATCGTATAATTATAGTAGTCAGTTTAAATAAAGAATACAACTGAAATCAAAAATGGAGATCGCTAGATGCCCATATGAACAAGCTAGTGAAATAAAGTCGTCCAAAAATCAGAAGCGTGTCTAACTACTAACAAACTCAATCGAAGTTCTCGCTATATCGGCTTATACATATAGTCTTGATACACAAGATCATCATTTACTAAAAGGCGAACGTCTCTATCACAGTATAGGCCTAGGACAGTAAGTCAACTCCGCTATACTGAACCTATCAGTTAATTATCCAAATTAACTTTTACTTAGAGAGCTCGATCCGTACAAACATAAACTTATAGCTGCGGTAGATATATATCAAGTCAAGTCAGTTCACTGAACCTCATGCAATGCTGCATGTCCATGCTTTCAAGTTAAACTGGCTTCAGTTATAACTCCTATATGCATGTAGATAGATCAGGCTGGTTGGATGACAGAAACCTTGATGCTGACGCCATATGAGAACTGATTGCCAATGCCAGGGATCGGGAATGGAGTACATTGCTCTATTCTGAAGTTGTGATAGAGCCCCTCCATAGTGAGCTCTTCGACGGGCTCAACCCACAGCCAGTAATCCCCAAAGTCGGCTCTATCGCCCGGCCCAGTTATCCCTTTCCAAATCTGATTGCCGTAGGTTTGCCGCACGGCGTCTGAAATTCCCCGTAGGGTTGGGGCAAAGGAGTTTTGCTTTTCTATCACTAGGATATTCCTTTGATTTCCCGTTTGTGGCATAGTGTATTCTCCTTTATAAGTGCCAGTGAAATTCATCCCTACAAGCGGTTTGTATTTCAGCTGAAGATCGTTCATGATGATCAGCGCCATATTTTCCATACTTCTAAGATCTTCTAACACTTCTTGACGATTAATTGCACAGTGCGTCTACGGTAGTCAGTGAGAAAGAAGGAAGTAGCATCAATTAACATATTCTATTAGTCACGTGACCCACAACAATAATTTTGATTGGCTATTGTGTCAATGATCTTAGTTGGGAACTAGTACGTCACTTTCACAATCGACCCCACCCTTTCTTAGGGTTATCAAATTAGAAAATACAGTTGAACTTCTCTACAACGGCCACCCTGGAGAGGAGTGGATCGGCCCTTTGAGTCCCCAGACAATAAACCCGTCTATAACCCTTGTAGCCATGCGACCGCGCTCTACACGTGACATGTTATCCAGAATTCTCAGAATCAAGACAAAGCACAATAAAGCGATTCGCCGAGATTTTGCACTAGAGTTTTCTTCCGAACCTCGCCGGGACCGAGAGAATACTCTTGACGATTCTCAAGCAGAAAAAATTGAGCGGATTCAAATTCGACGAGAGTCGCTGCCGCTGAGAGCACATGCATGAGGGTCTTTTTTTCAGGCCAAACGAGAGCGAGAGTTTGAACTGACTCGACACTAATATAACTCTCGTCAGTTCTCGTGAACCATCCGGTTTGGCCCGGGCTTTAGACATTGCATTTGTCTGCTATAAATCAGGGACACTTTACTTGGAAGAAAGTCACAGACGTGCGATAGCTACCCGCTACCCTGTTTTTTTACCTGCACTAGAAAGCGAATGCCATACTGACAGTCATTGCTGGAAGTCGTCGATATAAAACACGAGCTCGCGTAGAGTCCACTCAACCGAAAGAGAAACCGGAAGCATATATAAAAACACTCAAATGCTGCATTGAGTCTATTAACCTATCATGTTTTATTGACTGATACACCGCGAAAAAGAAAAGTGTCATTATAATTTCTATAAAAAATTAACAAACGAAGATTAATACATCGAGTTCGAGGTAAAAACAGATTTGAAAAATATTCCAAGTAAAACTTACTGTATTACTAATAACTCAAGTGTGTTGTGTCCTCGGCGGGGACAGTTGAAAAGGCTACTCTGAGAAGAATATAGGACTCAGTACCCTGTCGTAGCAGTTACTTAATGATATATACTGATCACACGGTCAAATTTTAAAGAAGCTGACGATGTTCATGTGAACAACTGATTGCAAGTTAGTTAGTAAAAGCCTGTCAAAGGCCTAAGTTCTGCAGATATATACATATCTGACCTCGTTCTGTTTGATGATCAGCTGCGCTGTCTTCTTTCTTGAAAGTCTTGCTTGTACCATGTGCTTCTCCGCAAGTTGAATTGATGAACAGGAAAACTCTTACTCTAATACTTTTTCAGTTACATTGTAAGCAACGTATGGTGACGTCCTTCGCAGTTAATTCAAGACGAGGGGCGACAGCTAGATTTATTGATCAGTAAAAGAGCGTGAGAAAGATCACGCCAGCAACGCAATATAACTATTTTCTCGGCCGCGTTCGTACCTATGACTGATCACTTAATTTTGACACCGTAGTATAGAAAAAATAAAGCTATTACTACCCGAATTATATCGGGATTTTACGGTGAAACTAAACGGTCTCTATAAATGAGTCGAAATGAGTTAACTCTGGATTGTTGATACTACTAAAGAAAAAATAAAACTATTATATTAGCTACCCGAATTAGTTAACCTCGAGCTCGACACATGTCCTGAAGAGAACCCTGAGAGGTTGAAAGTTCTAGACAAGCCAGCGAACTTTTTCATGCTCCGAACTGTTGCAATATATAAATCTAGAAGAAAATGAGCTCGACACAGTACACTGAAAATCATGATTATAAACTTATAGCGGTCAGTTGATGAACTACACTTCAGTTCTGTTCACGCTTTCAAGCAGGAAGATCAGATGGTTATGGCCTTGATGCTGACGCCATGAGTGAAAGTTCCACCAACGCATTTAAATGGATTACATTGGGTTATTTTGAAATTGTAAGAGCACCCAATCTGTAGCACTGCACTGAAGCCGTCAGGTTCGACCCATAGCCAGTAGTCGGTATAGGTATCCGGCCCGGTGATTCCTTTCCAAATCTGTGCTCCATACGTATTCAGTACGTAGGTTGAAATACCGCCTAGTGTTGTGGCAAAGGCGTTTAGCGGTGTTGGTGTTACCGATATGACATTCCTTTCATTTTGCGTTTGTGGCATAGTGAATACTCCTTGGTAAGTTCCACTGAACTCCATCCCTACAAGCGGTTGGTACTTCTGCTGAAGATCGACAAGTATCGGATCCACTGCCATATTTTTCGTTCTAAGGCTGTAATAAACTGACTCGTCTGCACACCTCAGAAGTTGAATGCGAAAGAAGGAAGTAGGAGCAATTAACATAATTATATCTCAAAAAATATTTCCTGTGACCCACAATAACACTTTTGATTGGCTATTGTGTCCGATGATCTCAGTGGGGTAGTAGTACGTCACTACTTGTACTGTCATGGCGATTTCTCACACTCATTTTCTCACAAGCGAAAATCCATTTTTTGATATATGTGTTTGCGCTCATGGGGGTATAAATGCAAAATCCATTTTTGATATGTTTGCGCTCATGGGGGGTATAAATGCAAAATCCATTTTTGATATATGTGTTTGCGCTCACATGGGGTACAAATGCATTTTTCCATTGCGTGACTTTTTCGGAAAACCGGAAGTCAAATTCGGCTGACAAGTTTGAACATGTCTTGGTAAACAGGAAATGAGTCATCACTTATAGCTATATTGTTTCAGATCACGAGACGGTCGTATGATTTTTTCCACCAATCAAAATTGGCGATTTTTGGTAAACAGGTAAGGGAAAATTTCCTGAAAAATAATTGTATATTAATAGAATTGAGGGCTTCATGAATCAGTTTGGTGATAATATGGCTGCGAGTGAAACTGGTTTATCTGATTCGATGGAGTTTTTAGATTTGAATGACTCAAATTATGAGACAGACTGCGATGTCGAAATATTAGATGGCTTCCACCTAGAAAATAATCTCTATCAGGTAAACGACAAGGTACAACAGTTTGCCTTCTACTGGATGAAACTATACTCAAACTGTTGTATACAGCGAGACGAAGCTTTGGGATCATATATATCAAGGTGCTACAATGTAAACTACCATTCATATGGTTCGTTTGTAATGGGAATGCTATCCTGAACTATTTTAAGGACCATGAAGAAGAAGCAAATCAGTGGGTTTGAACAATATTAGCCACAAAACAGATGTAAATTTCTCAACATATTGCTTTTCGAATTTATCCACGATAGGACACAAGTCAACAATTATCTCATCTAATAATCTCATTTCATTTATGAATTGGTTATGATTAAACTGGCTCCCCCTCAAACAAGATCTCAAATCAACCAAAGTTTTTTGATATGTTGCGAATGCAAATTTAGCCATTTCAATTTTCCGAGAGAAGTTTTTAATTTCACAATAACTTTTTAGAAGAATGCCTGTTCCTGATATTGTTCCTAATATAATAGGATTCAAAGTAATACCACCAACCACAGATCCCACAACAACAAGTCCAACAGATGATATATTTGCCATCATATTCAAGCGTTTAAAGTATTTGAAAGCCTTCTTGTAACACCAATATTTTTTATGGTAATATGTATATAACGATTTTATCTCATCGATTGTTTCTTTACTAAGTTCTTTATCAATATGATTGAATTGATAAATGCTCTCACTTATTTTTCTTGGCATATATATTATTCAATTAGATTAAATGATTCATCATGGTATAGCGATGTTTCTCGTTACGTCACCTATTGTTATTAATGTGCCAACCAGATAACTATTGGCTGTTGAAACAAAGAGTTCTTTTGTTTGATGGTTGGCAAATTTGAATAACAAAACAAATTTGACGTAATGTTGATCAACAGTGAACACTCCTATTCTATATTCGACCATTAACAATATTTCTTCTTCTTCTGGCGATTCAGAAGTTAATTCAATTGCTAAATGGCCAAATGTAAGCTTCAGATCTATATCTATTGTCTGAAGCTGGGTCGTCGAAGGTGATGTGTAATTATTTACGGTTTGAAGAAGGAACCCATGTTTTATTTTCAATCTAAATTTTGTATATTGAGATGCAAATTTGAAATGCATTGCTTTTATTTGAATAATTTGACTATAATTAGGTATAATTAATTTATCACACCCGTTTAATAAAAATGTCTTATTTTCGTCTTTTGTATTTAAAATCCCATGTAAGAAATGTGTAGAGTTCAGTAATCGATGTTTATTGAGATCAACGTCTACTTCCATAATCATCTTCTTATTCTTGATCGCAAAAGCCGAATCATAAATATCAGAAGACACATCGATTCCACTTCCTTCAATTCCATAAACAATCATTTGTGCATCTAACTTGGTTGGACTGGCAGACGTGCCTTCGCATACCAGATCTATATCAATTTCAACTGGTGGAGTGAGACTATATTTATGTAGGTGAATTATGCTTTTAGTATAGCGATGTTTCTCGTTACGTCACCTATTGTTATTAATGTGCCAACCAGACCTATTGGCTGTTGAAACAAAGAGTTCTTTTGTTTAATGGTTGGCAAATTTGAATAACAAAACAAATGTTGATAAACAGTGAACACTCCTATAACCTGTAAAATGCTTAATTGTCTGTTGAGCAATATTTATACTAGCACTAGTTGCATTAACACTGGCTATCGCAGTTGAAATGAAGAATTCGATGGCTAACGTATACTCTCCCTGTGCTAGAGGAGCCAAATTATATCCAATTCTCCCAGAATACTTATTTTGAGCATTTTTCTCGATTTTCAGTTTATAAGCCAGTTTGTTGAATGTATGCGGTGACTCTCCAAACTCTGAAATATCAACAACTTCAATATCATGACCGGGAATCGCTTCATCTTTATCCAACATCAGATAGTCAAAGACGTCAGTTTTCCTTATTTGCGGATGACTCAATATGGCTTGCTGTAATTGCTGCAGTAACACCGTTCTTATCCATATAGTTTTTATCCAAATATAATTTATTGATTGCTCTCATATCTGGGGGGCTGGGAGGTGTTACAGTATTTAAAATAGGTATAGTTGCTGTTCTTATCAAAGCATTATTGACATTTTTTATATCAAAGTGATACAAATCTAAATCTGCAAGCATTTTATTTTCACCTAATACTGAAAGAGCAGTCAAATCTACATAAGCTTTATTAGCAGCTTGGAGATTAGTAGATGGGGTAGATACATTGTTTATATATTTAGAATTCATATCAAGGCTTCCAGTCATTACTCCTCCAGCAATATCTAACTTCTTATCAAGTTCACTATCAAGATAATTCTTTGTGGGGAGTGTAAATAGCTCAGATTTATCAACTTTTAATTTTAACTCATCGTCAACGTATTTTTTAGGGACGAGAGATTGATTATCGTATATGTTTGAATATGGTTTAGTATTTTTTATCAGTTGACCTTTCAGATCGAAAAATGTCTCAGTTGGGTCTCTCTTAATGAAATTGTTGTTGAGATAGCTCTTGTTAACGACTGATTCCAGATCTCTGACTTTGCCTTTTGTATTCATCGTCTATTTTGGAATCTGGTAGTGTTTTCACATTCAGAATCGAATGATTTTTCATATCAAGGTCGCCATCAATATCATCTTTTTTATTCGATATTTGTGTTTGAAGCTCTTGTTTAACCTTATTGAGAGTGAGTAGATTAACACCATCTTGATCGCCAACGGGATTCCCCATAGATTTCACTAGACGATTCCTCATGACGATATCACCGCAGCCAATTATGCCATTTCCGCTCATATTGAGATGTCCTGTCATATGATTAGTACCATTTAAAAGCAATGTTTGTGCTCTCATCGTCATATAATTGATTCCGTCTTGAGCATTTGTTGGATCAGCTAGATTGCTGATTTTTTTATGTTGCATGTCGTAATTACCATCTGAATCCAGTTTGAACCCTATTCCTGGTGGTCCTGTTTTTATGATATCACTACTATCAGTAGTGGTAGTAGAACTGCCATGTTCATTAAAAATACCCATTATATTATATCGTTATATTAAATAGCCCCATAAAAATTTCGTTTGATTAATTTCATAGGTTTATCGACATATAAAAATGAGTATGGTTTTTTGGTTGCCTTAATGTATTTTTCCTTATCAACACTAAGCTCTCTGGATATCAGATTTCTTTCATTAGTAGATGGAAAATCATAAACGCAATAATGCGAGCAATTCAATCTAATATCTTTTGGCGTTTTATAAAAACTTTGACTAAGATAAATTATTGAACAGTTTTTATGCCGTCCTTGAATAAAATAATCTACTAAATCCTTTTGATTTTTCTCACATACATAGTCATCAAAAATAACAACTCTTTGTAAATCTTGATTTTCTAAATTATTTACGGGGATAATTTGATCATTACTAGAAACTAAAACATCATAACCAACTTGTTTACTAATTTCATTCATTGTCTTCACCATGTTTTTATATTTATCCTGTTCAAGATTTTCCCCATATAAATGAATTTGATCGTAGTAAACAAGCGGTTTCGTAATCATATGATATAAAAGATTAGTTTTACCTCTACCGCTATTTCCGCAAATTAGCATGCGAAATGTGTTCTTGGGCATGTATGAATACAACTGTTTGAAATTATTTTGTTGATCATTACCAGAATCGTAATTTGGTATATCCATATATTATTACGTTATATTAAAGATAAGTTCAGATAAGTTAAGATAAGTTCAGATAAGTTAAGATAACTTTATATAATGTAATAATATATATGGATATAGAACGATATAAGAGACTCACTATTCCTAAAATTGAAGCAGGAAAAATAACCAAAATTGTTCGTGATGTTTATTAAGGTTGAGAAAACATCAAAGCAGGATGTCTATGAACAAAAAAAAGAAGAAGTTTAAACCGATTACTGAGAAATTAGAAAAAGAAATCGATGAAATAAGTAAGTTGAGAGAAGAAGCAAAAGAAATGCAAATAGTCCCATATTATCAGCAAATCAGTTCAAAAATTATCATTGCCAGGGCCTGGCGGTGAACAAACAAAATGGTTTCAGATATGAATAAAGGTTTTACAGAAGAAGACTTTGCAATTATGCAAAAACATCAATTAGATTTACCATCAACTGTTCTGATTAATACCATGAAAGATTCAACTACTGCACAGACCATATTAGAGAAATCGGGTGAGTTAAATCGCAAACTAGGTCTAGATAAAGCCCATGTGTCTACAACAAAAAAGCAAGAAAGAATAATAAAGATGAAATAGACGAATACACCAGAGACATTGATGCTATTCGAAAATATAGAAAACGTATAGGTTTAATCGAAGAGGGTACAAAAACTTTGAAAGTCGGAAAGGGTATATATACACAACAAAAACGAAATGCATACAAGATCAACCCAGAAAATGGCACATATGGTAATTTAATCATCGACATGCCTGAATTATATGGACAACTCAAACTAATTGCTTACAAAGATGGTGAAAAAGTATATGATAAACGAGTTGATTTTGATACACTTGATCTACTCACAAAGAGGTTCAATAGTAAAAAGAAATATAGTCCTTTATCAAAAATAGTATTTGACGACTTGAATAGAATCAGTGAAATTCCAATACATAGAACAAGTAAAAAATACAAAAAGATAGGTAGTGGAGTCGTCTACTATAATAACCCACAGGATTTATTTTCACGTCTGGAGCTGTTGGGAGGGTCAATAATGGCAGGAAATGATGGTGTAAGAGATGAATTCACAGAAATTGTGCATACATTAAACAAATTAGGTGTTCTAAATAACAATCAACTTAATGATCTTTTAAAAGAATATATACTCAAATAATATACTCTAATATATATATATAATGAATGAAAGAGCAATTCATATCTCATCAATCAACAGAATCAAAGTAGGACGAAGTAAAACTGAAGATTTTGTTGTTAAATTCAATCCAATTTTAAAATTAAACCCAGATATGCAACATGAACTAGCTGTAGATCGTCTGACAATGACATATAGTTGGCATAATATTTCGTCGGTCTATGGAAATGATTCTATCAAATATTCTACAGATGGAGGCCAGTCATGGAAACAGTTACTTTTGTTGCTGGGATGTATAGTTACGACGACATTAACGATTATTTACATCAATACATGACTAAACAAAACCACAAAACTGGAGATGACTATAACATTTCAATAACATTTATATTGTCGTCGTATAGAGTGATTATAGAGATTGAAAATAATTATCAGTTAGATCTTAGAGGTAATGTATTTGGCGAGTTAATTGGATTCGAACAGAAGATTATTACAAAAACGGAGTATGGATTAATGCTCCCAAATATTACGAATTCGATTGACTCGTTATATATAAATACCGATGCTATTACAGACAGTACTAGTATTGTGGACGGAAAAAACAGTAATACATTGTGTGTTATCCCAACTGATAATTTAACAAGAAGCTTTCCATTTAGTTTTGAACCGAGACGTGCTCTCTTTAGTCCTGTAGCTTCTAATAATATCAGTCAAATGAGATTTTATGTTTCGGATGCTTTAGATAGACCTGTGATTTTGAATGGCATCGACTGGTATATAACATTGATTCTTAGATCAACACCTATTTAATCTAACCAAAGAATATAGAATGACAAGACAGTGTGAATACAAAAAACATTACGACCCAGAAATGGATCGATATGTGAAAACACATATATACGGTGAGGGTATATCAGATGTAATGAAATCAATTGCCAGTAAAATATTTGGTAAGACAGTAAAAAAAACATTGAAAGCTGGGATTCAAAAAGGTGCTGAAAAAGCATTCGAAAACGCAGCTACTAAAGCAGGTGATTTTGCAGCAAAGAAAGCAGGTGATAAAATAGTTCAGCTCTTAAGTAGAAATAATATAGAAACACCATTAATAACACAACCACCACTAACACAATCACTACCAACACAATCATCACCATTAACTGATTATGAGATAAATGAAAGAGTTAAGAGCTATTCTCTGTAACAGTCAAGCAAAGTGGGAAATGAAAATTTCTCACCTCCATTCAAATTTTGCATGCAGTTAGATATTCAGGGGGGAAGTTCAAAAATACCCATTGTTAAGGTTGCTACTTTATTGTTGGCATGGTAACGCCGAATGTTTGTTGGTGGCCCAAAACCTAATTTTTAACTCAGAAACTGTTGTAAAAAGTGCAAAATGTAAACTACTGTTTCTCCAGGCCATTAAAACACTACAACTCAAGACTTGCAGCAGATATAAAACTATCATTCTAGTTTACATTTATGTATCTTCCTTTTTATAATATTAAATTTACATAGACTAAACGGTCAGTCAACTACATCGAGTTTCGGCCATTTGAGTAGATGGGTAAAACCAGCTAATCCTTTTCTTTAATTTCTCCAAAAGTACATCGGTTCTAGAGCTGAAACTCAGCAGGTAGTTTACACAGATATTCTAATTATTATATCTGTAAAAATCTCTGCGGGGCGGGCTCTCTTTTTCCCAAGGGCAGTTAACGAACAAACCTCAAAAATCAGTTTTTGTATATTTCGGCGAAATTAACATTCTATCTACTCGCCAACAAAATGTCAAAAAAACTGAAACTGCCTTCATTATGAAAGAATATTATCTGCTGAGTCATGTTCTGATCAAAATAATAGTTTCTGGCTATTATATTTTTAAACAATATAGACAATATCGATCAAAATAAGCTTACTTTATGGTTTTCTCCAGTTTACCACTTGCTACTACGCATTCATATACTTAACACAAATGGATGCTCGAGCCTTTTCCTACGCCTGGTGCCAATGTTTATCTTCAATTGTGATCCAATAAGTAATTTACAACAAGTTATAAAGCAGTGATAAAGAAGTTCATTTAGCAATCCAAGCTGCACCTTATGAACAGTCAACACGTACATTTCCACCTTGGAAGTTACGGCGTATTCTCCATCAGATGCCATCAGCCGCTCCAGAAGAAGTTAAACATTCCGCTTTTTAGTCGTTAAGACAATCAACGGAGTTATTCAAGTAAGCTTATTTAACTCCGACAAATCTAGTCCAAAAGCTTGCTGAAAGGCTGAAAGCCACATACTCTAATATCAAACATTTGTTGACAGTCCCGTGAACATAGTCAGCGGTGTTAATCGGGCTCAGCAAATGTACAAAAGATATTACCGATGAAGTTGACTTATTACTCTGCCGTTCTGGTAAGTTATCTAGCTTGATTTTCTTTTCTTTCCCCTTCTGTAAAGTAGCAGAAAAAACGTGCAGTAACTCCTATGGCCTCGCGCCGTCAGTAGGATTTGAAATGTTGTGTCCGCACAAACTTCGACATTCATTTAACTAAGACCGTAATTGCAGGAATCTGGAACGCCGAAATAGAGGGAACATGGACTTAGAGTTCAGTACTCAGATTACAAAAAACTAGCACGTCGCTGTTGAAAAGAATGTTTAGAGGCTAACGACATTAAGCGATTATTGGAAAGACAAATTTCCGAAAATCCTGGCTGTAGGGCAGCATATCGTTTTGTTAAGGCTTACGGCGGGTTTGTTACTGTAATTGGCAGCCCTTATTTGTCCTTGTTAGACATGGGTTGGGCATTAAAGTCAAAGCCAAAGGCAACTAGATTTTTCTTGAAAACAATTTTTTACAAGGAGAGAAATCAGGGAAGAAAGAAACTAGGGAAGCGGTAGCAAAAGAAATAAGAAAAGCTAAAGATGCAAACAATCAGCGATTGTTTACATTGGAAGAATTTCTATCCCCACAGCAAATCTCCTCTTACTTTTTTCGCTTTGCAGCAAAACGAAAGCAGCTCGGTGAGTCTGAATATGAAGCCGCAGAAAACGAACATGTTCTGCAAGAAGTTAGAGAAGATATCATGACTTCCTTAGGGCAAGATCTGAATAGCCACAAGAATCCAACTGTGCACGAAGAGCTACAATTATGTGAGATGTCGAAAGATGAATTGTCTTTGCTACGCATGGCAACGCTTAAATCCAGCTGTAGAGAGTATGACATGGAAGTTTCAGGAAGGCGAAAGGACCCTTATTTTGAGTGTGTTGTTTCTCTCGTTAACAGCTGTACCTGCAAGGCTTTCAGTTGAACAGTGTAATCTAGTTTAAAATCTTAGAGTTGAGTTTGGTCATGCGCAATAAAACAAAGTTGTTATTTAAACAAATTTACACAACATGCTACAACTGATAAGATTACTTCTAGCGCAAAGTCTATATATAAAGCAGTTGAGACTTCCTTTAAAATATAAGTGGTCAGAAGTAGGCACGTCAGTTTTAAAATAATCAGGAAACCACAAAATACTGTCTAATTTGTATTCAGTGTGTATTGTCAGTGTATTGTATTTGACGATTTGAGCTGGGTGTGAAAGACATTCCATATGTGGTCTATCAAAGACTGAGCTCGTTTTTTGTGTTGCCAATCCTGATATAAATGGATTAAGAACGGAACTCAAATGGATATAATCAAATAAACGAGAAAGGCCTGGCTTTCACAAGATAAGGACACAATGCTTAGTAAATCATAAGCATAAAGGTATTTCAGTCAAAACCGCTGACCAATAATACTCTCGATTTTCTGCTCGATGCTCGATCAAAGGACAAAAGAAGTATTGGGTGTAAAAAGTCTGAGTAATTGCGATTCTTCGCTAAAATCTTAAAAGGAAAATGGTTTTCCTTCTTCTGTAGCGAATGGAGATATCTGATGGGGAAATACATTGCAAATCCAAGGTGAAAATGTTCGCTTAAATTTGGCTCATATGCATGTCGGCTTGCTGAATGAAGTTCTTTTGCTAAACCTGCTGTTACTTGTGTGAATGTGCTGAAATGGGACAGTTGACAGCCGCTGAAGATAGACAGCAGGACCAGCCACAAGAAAAGGTGCAGGCATCTGAATTTGTGTTCAAATGATGCGAATGCTTGCAGAACGAACCGACTCCATCGTGGCAAAGTGGTAAAATGAAGAAAACCATAAAGTAAGCAATATTTTGATCCATATTGTTTAAAAAATAATAGCCAGAAACTATTATTTTGATCAGAACATGACTCAGCAGATAATATTCTTTCATAATGAAGGCAGTTTCAGTTTTTTTGACATTTTGTTGGCGAGTAGATAGAATGTTAATTTCACCGAAATATACAAAAACTGATTTTTGAGGTTTGTTCGTTTACTGCCCTTGGGAAAAACAGATCCCGCCCCGCAGAGATTTTTACAGATATAGTAACTAGAATATCTGTGTAAACTACCTGCTGAGTTTCAGCTCTAGAAACCGATGTACTTTTGGAGAAATTAAAGAAAAGGATTAGCTGGTTTTACCCATCTACTCAAATGGCCGAAACTCGATGTAGTTGACTGACCGTTTAGTCTATGTAAATTTAATATTATAAAAAGGAAGATACATAAATGTAAACTAGAATGATAGTTTTATATCTGCTGCAAGTCTTGAGTTGTAGTGTTTTAATGGCCTGGAGAAACAGTAGTTTACATTTTGCACTTTTTACAACAGTTTCTGAGTTAAAAATTAGGTTTTTCGGCCACCAACAAACATTCGGCGTTACCATGCCAACAATAAAGTAGCAACCTTAACAATGGGTATTTTTGAACTTCCCCTCTGAATATCTAACTGCATGCAAAATTTGAATGGAGGTGAGAAATTTTCATTTCCCACTTTGCTTGACTGTTACAGAGAATAGCTCTTAATCAACTACTTTCAGGTGGGAAACTTCGTAAGATGAAAATTATGTAATTTAATTATATATGTATAGAAATCCTAAATATGTTGAAAGATACGAAGATGTTGTTTTTGACCTGGAAACAGCTTTGAATACGACTGTTGCTAATAATGCTAGACAGAAAAAGGACGGCTACAGATTCGTTGTTGACAATTCGGGGGAGGTTACACCATTTGATTGGTATAATTCTCGGATATCGCTAGATTTCAAGGTGACAAAAACAGCTGGTGGGAATCTCGCTATTGATGATCATAATGGAATAGTCAATGGGAGTCATAGTTTGATCAAGAATTTTGATATTAAGTTGAACGGTAAGAAGGTATACGACTGCAACGAGAGTAACCATGTTGTGAACATCAAAAACTTGCTTGAATATAGTCCATCTTATGCAAAAAGTACTGCTTCAAATGAATTTTACTATCTTGATACTAACAGAAATGCACAAGAAGACAAGACAAATGCGGCTTATAATAAAGGCTTTGCAAGCAGAAAAGCTCTTCTGGGTGTGTCTAGGGTTGTTCATACTGAAGTATCGCTAAATAGATATTCTTTTTTTGAAAGTCTTATGGGTGAGCTATTGCCGAACACCCGAGTGGAATTGAATTTAGAAATTGAGAGCGATGGTAACTTGATTTGGCAAGGTGCTGATGATTGTAGAGTCATAATCACTAGAATGCAGCTGTTTGTTCCTAGAATAACTTTTAATTCGGAGGGTCAAAGCTTGTATATGAGTGAATTTCTTAAAACGCGAAATTGGACTTATCTTCGCGAAAATGTAGAAAGATCCAATAGTTCGCAACAGAGAACAGGTAATTTTAAAATAACCTCTGGTATAACACGACCTCGTCATGTTTTCGTGTTCATTATAAATGACGCAAACGTAGACGTACAAACAGCAAATCCGTATCTGTATAACACCTTTTCAGTTAGTACAGACCCTCGAACTCTTTTGAATTCTTATCTTGTTGTAGGGAATGGAAACGAATATCCGGAGATTCATTACACACCTTCTTCGGATCCATCACGTGTATACAGAGATGTTTTGAAATATGTTCATGCTAACAACGAATACGGAGAAGGGACACTTTTGAATCGAACAAATTTTGGTTCTATATTTCCATTCCTATACTTTGACCTCACGAAACAGAAAGTTGATGTCCGAGATGGTACTACAAAATTGGCGTTCAGATATGAGCTTTCGGGAACAACCGCTACACCCTATTCTATTTATGCGATAACCCTGTATGAACAGGACGTTGAGCTAGAGTAGAAGAATGGTAAGCTATTGCTTAGATCTTAAATATATTCAACTGATGTTTTTAAACTAGGTATGTTATAACAAGGATACCGAAAATTATTAATTAAACATGTTAGATACTGAAAATTATCTAACATATAATATATACAAGATATGACAACCTATTATCCTCACGGAGTTAGTCTATCAGAAGGACAGAGATCAAGACTTGCAAAAGCTTATCAAAATAATTCTGCAATTACAATTCGATTATCAAGAAACGAATTGAATGGATCTGATGAATTGATGCTTACAAAAACTCAGATAAATAAAATCGCGAAATCACATAAAAATGGAACAGGAGTTGATATCAAAATATCAAAGACACAGATAAGAAAAGCAGTTAAACATGGTGGGAGTTTATGGACATCTTTATTTTCATTGGGAACAAAATTATTGCCTTATGCCACAAAGGCGGTTCCAGCCTTAGCAACTGGTGCAATGAGTGCATTAGGTAGTTTGGGGATTGACAAGATTTTTGGAAAGGGACAGACGGGTGGTTTTCTTATTCCACAAAATAAGGTAAATCAACTCATTCAGTATAAGCATCTACTAACAGTATCACAGAAAAAGCAGATTTTAGATGCTCTTCAAAATGGTGGCCAGTTAGTTATTAATCCTACTAAAAAACAATCTGGTGGCTTTCTCGGGACGCTGCTCGCTTCAATCGGGGTCCCTTTGTTGATTAAGGCATTAACCGGTAAAGGATTGCAGGTTGATAGTAATAGATCAAAAAGATCGTTACCTGTTTATGTACCTCCTCCTCCTTCCCCAAAATCAAAAGGTGGCTTGATTAATCCATATGCACGACCTCCACCATTCTTTGGAACATGGGACAACCCAATAGGGATGGGAATAAAAAAAAAAAGCAAAAAAAGGGAAAGGGCTTCTTCTAGGCAAAAACAGCCCATTCAACGGAATCCCATTGCTCGGAGCACTCCTTTAAAATTCATAAACAAAGCATTATCAAACATTGATTTAATAAACTGGATTATACAACTCAAGATCAAACATTTCAGGGGTATTTTCAGTCGTGATAATTTACCTAACAAAATAAAGAAAGAATGTGGGATTATCAATTTGGATTCACAAATAGGCCCGGGCACTCATTGGGTTTGTTATAGAAATATTGATAAATATTGTGAATACTTTGATCCATTCGGTTTAACTATGTCCCATGAGGTCAAAACGTATTTATCAACAAGGGGAAAACACATAATATTTTCGGGAGATGAAATACAAGAAAGAGATTCCATTTTATGCGGATATTGGAGTTTGTATTATCTACATGAACGTCAAAGAGGCAGATCATTATTGGAAACCATACATAATTCAAATTTTGATCCAATGGATCATAGTGTTAATCATAGATTTCTTATCAACTATTTTATAAATATTATGTAACTTATTATTATAATGGTGAAAAGTTATTGTGTTAAACAGAAGAAAGAAACTGAGTGTGTGGAACCATCTGGATATAAAAAAGCTAAGAATGGTAGATTGATGTTCTATTGCACCTGTGCTGAGTGTGGCATAAAGAAGACTAAGTTCATTAAACAAACAAAAAAACTAGTTATGCCCCTCACAAGGTGGGGGCGATTTGGCGTCAGAGCTCTTCAAAGGAGCTCTGAAAATGGGATCTTTAGTTGGACGCCAAGCTTTGAGCCGAGCTGTAAAATCTGATTTTGTAAAATCTAAGATCAAAAAGGTTGGGCATAACTATTTGGATCAAGCTCTGGATTCGTTCACGAGCGATATTTCAAAGAAAATATCACCGATTGGTAAAGGAATGGCATATGATATGAGTATGTATACCGATACAAGTGATCCTACTAATCCACTTTATGATAGAAGTCAATATGGTCAAGGGGTTGATATTCATAAATTGATTGGTAAACTTCCAAGACCAAAAGGAGGCTGGACACCAGGTTCGTATAAATATATGGGACCTTATAATCCTTTATCTGATCAATTATCATATGATAAAGATACAGGGGAAGTTATTGAATGGCATGTTCAACCTAAAAATAAACTAGATAAAATATCAGCTTACCATGATATTTGCTACGATCGAGGTGGAAATAAAGGAGATTGTGATAAAACAATGGTTAAAGCGATTGATCAAATACCATGGAAAGATAAACCTTGGGGTTCAACAGCTGTTCGCAATTTAATAAATACTAAACAGAAATTAGGTCTTGGTGTTAAACAAAAGAAGCCAAAAAACGGAAAACGGCGTTGAGTAATAATGATTGGGCTCAACAATTAGCCGATGAACTTCATAAACCAATCAAAAGGCATTTCAAAACAAGAAGAGTTATTGTAAATGGAATAGATGAGATATGGGCTGCAGATCTGGTTGAAATGCAACAATTCAGCAAATGGAATAAAGGGGTTAAATATTTGTTGACTGTAATTGATGTTTTCTCAAAGTATGGATGGATTGAACCATTAAAAAATAAAAAAGGCGAGACAGTTACTGAAGCATTTAAAACGATATTCAAAGAAGGTAGAAAGCCAAAGTTTTTATGGACAGATAAAGGTTCTGAGTTTTATAACAAAAATATGAAATCATTACTTGATAAACACAACATTACACTGTATTCAACAGAAAATGAAGAAAAGTCATCAGTTGTTGAAAGATGGAATCGTACAATGAAAAACAGGATGTGGAAACAGTTTACAGCTAAAAATACAACACAATATTTAGATATGCTACCTCAGTTGGTAAAAGAATACAATAGTACAAAGCATTCAAGCATTAAAATGACACCTGTTGATGCATCTAAGAAGAAAAATGAAGGAGTTGTATATTTCAATTTATATGGTGAAATGGAGCCGTTATCATCTAAACCAAAATTCAAAGTTGGTGATAAGGTTCGAATATCAAAGTATAAAAGGAAGGTATTTGACAAGGGCTATACTCCAAACTGGACAGAAGAAGTATTTACAGTTGACAAAATCCAATACACAAATCCAATCACATATAAATTGAAGGATTTGAATAATGAACCAATAGAAGGATCATTTTATGAACCTGAATTATTGAAAGCGAAACAAGATATATTCCGCATTGAGAAAGTCATTCGGAGAGATTATAAGAAGAAACAAGCTTTAGTAAAGTGGAAGGGGTATAGCGATGATTTCAATAGTTGGATACCACTGAAAGATGTCAAAAATATATAAAACAATGTAATATATTATATAATGAATATGCAAAACTTCAAAAATCTTTCGTCTGAAATATTAAGTGAAATCATGAAATGTGAACATGAGATAACTCTTTTAAATGAGACCATTGATAATTATCATTCAAAAATCAAGAAATTGTCTCATAAAAGAAGGCTGATTAATTTGTACATCAAGAAGATAGAAGAAATGGATGAAGATATTACATTGTAAGATCTTCTGTTTTGTATCGTAAATGAAATAGCACAAGATAAGCATACAGAAACAGATACTGTGATTTACTTTTGAACACAAAGGTTGATAATATGCGATATATCAAAACATTCAGATGAACACATTTAAACGCATAACAAATACATAAAGAAATATTATATATAGTATAGTATAGATGGAAAATAACCCTATCAAAAGATGCAGAGGAAGACCGGTAAAGTATACAAGTGATAAAGAAAGAAGACGAGCTATTACAGAATCAAAAAATCGTTATTTGCTCAACAAGGAATGGTATTGTGACATTTGCAATACCGGTCGTAATTACAAATTAGCCGGAAAACACTGTCACCTTAACACGAACAAACATATACTAAATGTTCACATTATGGAAGACAAAAATTAAATTCTATAGTTTAAAAGATCCACGTTTGGATCATTTGAATTCTTACACTTAAACGCATATCGAATAACACTTAAAAAAATAAACCTATACTATAGTATAATGAAAATATCAGGAATATCTAACCTTATGAATATGAATGATCTCAAAAAACTTAGCAAATCTCAGCTCATCAAAATGCTTATGAGGCAAGAGAAGAAGAAGCCTGAAATTATCGTGATAGATGATACCAAACCAGAGAAGAAACATGATACCAAACCAGAGAAGAAACATGATACCAAACCAGAGAAGAAACATAATACCAAACCGGAGAAAAAACAGAAGATGGTTTATAACCTCGATAACCTATTTGGGGATGACCAATCCCCAAAATTCGAAATTGAAGATGATCTAGATTTGAATAACGAAGATAGAGGGTTCGAAAGAACGATGAATGAGATACATGATATGAATAAAGCCGAACAATCGATAAATGAAAAACTACAAACTAAATACAACACGATTAACAAGGATAGTCGTAAAATACGTCGTTATCCGATGATAGCAGCAACATTGGATGGATTCCGTCAGGATGAAATTAAATTGAGCAACTCCAAAACTCGGGGTAAACTCAGCTTTGTTGAACTATTTGAAGCCAGATTAGACAGTATCCCAGGAAAGAGAGATAGAGTTTCTGTTTCCATAGATATTAAAATCGCATATAAAGAAAATAAAATATTGTTGATAAAGACGGTTAATGTAGGACCCTTTGCGGTCAGGAAGCCAGTGAATTTACATGAAAAAGATATCTACAAGTTAGCGTTATTTGTTCTTCTCGATAACGGTTACTCGGTATTATCAGGTGAGAGTATCGTTGGCATCGGTTGTAAGGTAACAAATCTAACAAAAAAACAATTTAAAAAACTTAAAATGGGTAGTTTGAAACTTGAATCTTATTTGTTGAACAAACAAAGACGTATTAAGAGCCATGGTAAGAACACGTGTGTTGTTGATTACATTTGGGACCAGGTTCGCGGTCAGAGAGGTTTTAAGACTTATACGTACGAGAAGTTGAAAGAAGAAATATACGATTATGTTTCCGAAGGCGATATGATAAGCACAGAAGAGCTTGTTTCTTGGGCTAACGCATGTCATGAAAACGTCAGTATTCACGCTTTTGACAGTCGATACAAGAAGTTCATAACACATAGTAGAAACTGCTCGGATATCTCACTAGTTTATCTTGTGAAAGACCATAATCTATGGCCAATAACTGATGAAAAGCTCAAAATCGTTGCTGCTGCTGTTGCCAGGGTGGATGCGACGACCTGTTAAAACACATGACCGATATGAAATGGACAAGACGACATGAGAATGTTGTTAAGATTAAATCAGTTGAAGATATATGTGGCTTTGATAAAGAGAATCATATTGTTATTATTCCTGAAAACGTGAAGATGACTGAAGCTATAGACAAATATGTCAAAAGCGAGAATATCTATGTTGAATATATCCACTGGAATAACAATGGTATTTTGGATGGTTTTCTCGATCACAGACAGAATATGTTCCTCTTAAACGAAGAATATAACACGAGAAAATCAATATGTGATAAGATTTACGATACCTTTAAAACACATGACTTCAAATGGACCAATCAAAGTTATACAAGTATCGCAACTAGCTTATTCTCACAGTTAAACGGTTACATTCCCGAATCATCTTATAACATCGGCACGAGGCAGATGCTGGACGAATACTACCCGAGAGCGTTGCAATGGTGCACAACAGATGACATACCTGAAGATGTTGTGCAGATTGATATATCTAAATGCTATCCTTCTATCTTATTGAAAAACACACATCAGATACCTATTTACAGTATTCATGATGTTATCGAGCCGTTTCGTTGCAGGAGTGATTTGAGACAAACGGGTGAATTCTACATTGACGAAACGATTCTTCCTAACTTCGGGACACCAATAAAAATAGAAGCAGGTTTTTATAGCTCGAATCTGATCTCATATCTTGTCGACGAGCTGAATATGCCTCTTAGTCAGATAAAACACAAGGTTGTTACCAAGAGAGCTCTGAAACCAGATACTTTTAGTGAATTCATCAAATACATATTCGATAACTTCCAGGAGAGTGATGCAAAGAAAATAGCAAATAGTTTCATCGGTAATCTTGGTCGGAGGTACGACAGAGTCAATCACGGTTTTACTTGCACAGATTACGACACGGCTATGGCCTGTTGGACATCTGGGACAGCTGAAGGTAAAAATGTCACAATCGATCATCATAACGGGACATATCTGATAAGAGAGCAACAGGTAAATCGTATATTTTCAGATCATTCGAGTGTTAACCGTTTTGTCGTGTCTCAGGCTGTTTTGAAATGTCTTCAATTGATACAAACATGTCATGGCAAGGATAGTGTTATTTATGGCATAAACACAGACGGAATATACATAACTAACCCCAAAACGACATTCAAGAACAAGAAGAACATTAAGTTCAAGACTTCTAAGATCGGTAGAGCTTATGTTACAGATAGTAAATTATCATACTTTGAAAAGCATTACAGAGAGAACATGGATATATCAGATTATAAGGTTGAAACCGGCAAAGGGTGTATATTCAACGGTCAAGCCGGTAGCGGAAAGACAACCAAATTATGTGAAATGGTACAAAAGGCGGAAAACCCTCTTGTTTTATCTTTTACCAATAAAAGCTATTGAGAACGTCAAGAGCAGATTGATCACGATGGGTTTTGATAAAGAGAGAACTAATAAAATATGTCATACATTTGATTCCTACTTTTGTTTAATGGAAGGATAGAAACATCGATAGCCTCGAACACAAGACTGTTTTTCGTTGAAGAATTCTCAATGGTCCCAAACAAATGGGTGACAATATTATACGAGGCATTTTACGAGGTTCAATATAGATTGTTTATATGATCGGTGACAAGAATCAATGCTCGCCAGTCGAAGGTGGTAGTCAGATCAGTTATGACTATTTACGGTCAAGAACGATATGTGAAATGTGCCCTAAAACGAAAACTCTCGAATACATTGAAGATAGTTGTAGATACGATAAGCAAACCCATATTATGTTTGAAAAACGTTCTTAAACACGGCAAGGTATCAACATATTTCCAACATATCGAAAAGAACCTTCTTAAAAATATATGTTATTTGAACTCAACGAGAATAAGGGTCAACAAAGAATGCTGTAACCGATTTACAGATGGTAAAAAACATGAAACGGTGGAATTCACATATAATAACAAAAAGGCAGACATATAGAGTATGCGAGGACATGCCTATTCTCGCAACAATAAATAACAAAGACAAGAAGGTTTTCAATACAATGGAATTCACAATCGAGGGAATAGAAGATGAATCATTCATGGTTAACAATGAATGGTATGATAAAAAAGAGTTTTCCCGAATCATTCATTCCTGCTTTTTGTATGACCGTCTACAAATACCAAGGTGCAGATATTAACGAACCCTTCAACGTTCACGATGTTAGCAAGATGGATAAGAAACAGATTTACACCGCGCTCAGCAGAACAACTAAGTTAGAGTACATTCATTTGAATAACAAGGAACTGAATAACAAATATTGCGATAGAAGACCAACCGATATTAGAACTCGTTAATGCGAAATTCAACAGCTTGTACAAGGATGGAAAGATTTACAAAGTCAGCATTCAACAATGAAAAGATATATGTTGGATCGACTTGTGAGGAACTTAAAACACGCCTCAGATGCCATCTGAAAGACAAAAAGAGCCAGGTTTTCAAACACAGAGCCCAATAGACCGAAGATAGAACTGATTGTCAATGCCCCGAGTAGCGACAAGAAGAGTCTGAGAAGGTTGAGAAACTGTTATATTCGAGAATATGCCGAAAAGTACGGTAAAAAACTATTGAACAAAAAGGCAAATCCCTTGAAAACCAAAAAGATAGAATATACAGTCAACATTGAGAATAAAAAAAACAACTCGAGGAGAGAATATCCAAGCTAGAGACAAAATTAACCATTAAGGACGACACAAAAATAAATGTTGGTTTTTTCGATTGTAAAATCGACGGAAAAAGACATAAAACGATGGCAAGATACGAGAAAACAACAAAAGAGGATGCATTAACGAAGATCCAAAAGAAGAAACAGGAGAAAATCAATCAA
>MU825398.1:3186613-3235684 GCA_029204205.1 Desmophyllum pertusum
AAAAATGACTGTCTATTCTACTGCATACAAAATATTTTTCCAGCTATACTAGAACTCCAGGGCCCGGTTGTTCAAAGCACGATTAAGCTAATTCTGGATTAGCGTGAATTTTGATTTCAGTTTTGTAACTTTTCAGTGAGATTTTCTGTTTATGTTTTTTGCTCTTCAGTTTTGACTTTGACTAATGTCAAACTCCACAAAACATTGTCATGGAAAACCACATTTATAGGGAAGAAATTGAAACCAAGATTATTTGTTAATCTTGGATTAGCGTTAATCGGCTTTCGAACAACTGGGCCCGGGGATTTTTGCTAGAGGGGGGGGGGGGGGGGGGGTGAAGGGGATTCGTACACGGAGAAGAAATATAAGCAGGGGTTTGTTATAAGATAGGGAGTTCAAAACAAAAGGTTTAAAACCCCGGTGCAAAACCTTTCCGATAAACAATGTTTTTGCATGAAAATGAACCCGTAAAATAATTTAAATAAGAAACGGAAAATTGAAATTACGCCATTTCCGAGTTGCCTTTTACATCTGTTTCAAAACGAGTCCTGGTGCATGGTGCACAACCTTTCATATGAAAATTTACCTGCATGTTCATTGTCTTGCAAATCAAACACATTTCCAAAACTCCTTTTGAAACAGAGGTAAACGGCAACTCGGAAATGGCCAGTTATTATAGAAGCTTTGGTTAATAAATAAAGAAGCCAAAGCCACGACGTTGTAGCATATTAATTTCTGCTTTGTTTTGTTGATGTTGAATTTCTTGTGACTTTTTAAAGTGGGATAAATAACAAACGATGATACTATGTTTGCGCTTTGGCCTGTATGGAAGAAACCCCCGTGGGGAGTGGGGGGGGGGAATACGTCGCTTCAAAAGCTTGAAGGAAGTGAAACAAATCGAAGCATCGTGTTTCCGCGACACTTCCCCCTCGTGACTTGTCCTCTCGCGTGTATCGCGCGCGATGCATGACTGTTTGGTACTGCGATATCCATGGTTACTGCCTTGGAACCACACCAGGATCACTCTTTAGCGGTGACGCGAATTTATTCACGCCCGATTACTGTCTCCAACACGTGACAGGAAGAAAAAATAAGTAAATGCCCAACAACTTTCGCTTCCAAATGAAATGATTTTCGCAGTTTTACTTGAGATATTGAAAACCAGCTCACTGTGATCTCAGTACTGTTGTCATGTGAGTCATTTATAAGCATTATTAAATATAAATGACAAAAATTGAAAGCGGGGGGCAAAAGCGGTTAGACTCGTGAAAGCGAAAGCGAAATATATTATTACTGATATTGGCATACTGAATGCCACGAATGAATATTAAATTCGATTGAGTTATTGCCATCCGCTTGAGATTGAGCGCAAGAGAGCTACGTTCAGCTGGTCGGTCATCTTGAGTACGGCGCACGTAGGCTATATGGAGTGAAAAATTTGAAAAGATTTCCGAATGGGAGCGTCTGAATTCCATTGAAGGTAAGCCTATTATATTTCATCTGCACATTTCCGAAGGAAGTGCGATCACTTTTGTTTTGTTTAACCGTGTCCTGTTGCTCGTCTTCTCGGAATTTTAACTGATAACTTCAAAACTAATGGTCGGGTTTACATTCACTTTTTGAGCAAGAAACGAGAGCAGAGTTGACGTACCGATCACAAGAAAGCAGAAAGTGTGTTGATAATCATGGATTTCGATCACAATCGAACGATCGATAAAATGTGTTCAAATTTTAGCGAACCCAATCGAAGTCAATCGCGTGATTGGGTTCTTTACCGAACACAATCGAGTACGTAGCAAGTTCGTTGTTGAATACCTGGCGCTGCCGCTCACGCGCGTGGGAGTAATACACGCGAGAAATATCTTACTTCTCTTATCGCGCGTTTATTCTCGCGGCCGTTGCAACTCACGCTTTATATTTACTGCTGGCAAGTCAAAAACTACAGGTGCTGTTTTAAACGGATCTAAGACTTTTGCCCGTTGCGCCGGGCAGATTGGACAAAACTCCGTAGTACAAGGAACGTTTTTGGTTGACAATTTTCAGGTCATGTTTAGGTCAATTTGAGGATTGTATTACTCGGATTAACTTCCCTCGCAATGAGCGAAGCTTTTATACCTCATGATGAAATCTCTCTCTCACATCAAACGGTAACTGACCACGGTAATTTCTGGGGGGGGGGGGGGGCCCTCGGGTGGCCGTTTGTAGAGAAGTTTGTTCAAACTGTAACATTCATTCAGAACTAAACAATCAATTGAACAGACCGCTTCTTATCTTGATACTATGCCACCCTTGATGAAGTTAATTACGAGTCTGTCCCTCGATGCAGTCGCCACGTTAATAAGTTTTAACACGGCAAACTTAGCCACCCTACACGTAAAAAGATAAGTTAAAAAAAAAAAAATCTGGGCCATTTCCTAGTTGGGTTTTGCCTCTGTTTCGCCGTGACTAGGCCTGATTGGGCAAAAACCGGTCCGGGTAGCGAAAACCTTTCCCACATTGTACTATAACAATGTTTTGTGTGTGTTTGCAAGCAGAACTGAACCCGTAACAATAAGAAACGGAAAATTGAAATGTAGTCCATGCTTTCCGAGTTTGCCTTTTTTACAATCGAGTGTTTTCAAAAATCGAGGTGGCCTGGTGCACGAAATCCTTGATATTCAGATTGAAAATTTAACCTGCACGTTCATCCAACACATGTCTAGCCGAATGCAAACTCATTTCCGCAGCACCTCCGGTTTTGAAACCGGACGAGGTAAACGGCAACTCTGAAATGGTCTGTTATTGATAGAAGCTTTGTTAATAAATAAAGAAGCCAAAGCCACGACCGTTGTAAGCATATTAATTAGACATCCGTTTTCAATTATTGACCCATCCTCACGCGCCACAGCAAAGGATATCGGGTAGGTTGTAGTAAAGATCGCAACCTCTCCGCGCGAGGTTTTGCTGCTGGCGTGCATATAACACTATATGCAAAGTGTCTTTGGACACGTGGTTAAAAGGCTAAACATGCTTTCATAATGAGTTTTCATTGTGAACACACTTAGACGTGATGATTAAAGTGTATATGACCTTCGACCATAATAGTGGGAGACATCGCCATCCAAAAGACTTGAAAGATGGGAGGGACCACTGTTAATCTTGTCATGAAAGTGTCGCGTACTACGCCTTTGTTAGCACGCGTGTTTTTCACGCAAAGTTTTTCGTCCATAAAATTTCCGGCGAGCAGCGCGGCTTACTTTGTGAAAGTTTTAATTACAGGTGACCACATCGGCTTTTCCACAACCTTTATGTGGGGATCCATGGACATGGGGGGGGGGGGGGGGGGGGGGGGGGGAGGCTTATGTTGGTACGTGCAAGTAAAAACGCTTAGAAGGTTGCCCTTTCAAATGATACGACCAAGTAAAAAAAACCTTAAGCTTAGATGTAAACCATAAGCAATTTTCGCTCGCTTCCCCAAACTAAACTCAAATAATTTCGCTCGCTCGCTCGCTCGTACTAAAACTAAAATTGACACGACCAGAACAAGAAAAATAGCTAACTGTTACTGCAAGTTCAAGGTCAATTCGCTAAAATAAAATACAACTTACGATTGAAGACACACAACAAGTACTGCAAGCTAATAAGTAAATTTTATTTACCTACTTCGCGTACGTCGGGAAGATTTCGGCATCGGTTCAGCTGAAAATCCAGTTCAACCGGACAAATTATACAAACGCGTTTGAAGAATAATTTCTCAATTGGATTTGAGTTTCTCTGTTATACTGACCGTCCATAAGAACAATCTCTTTCCTCTTTGCTGCATGGTATAAAGCTGTCCGTTTGTAAGCTTAAGGCTTAACTCATGTTGTTATTTAAAAACAATGCGAAGTGAAACTTCCTTGGCTTCCATGAATGAATTTTAGTCGCCGTAAACACGAATAACTGTACGCTGAAAACACTGAAGTTCTTGACGAAAACACTGAAATTCAATGCTCAGCTATTGTTTTCCAAAACTGTCACCTGATTTCCATACATTCTTGACAAACAACTGCAGTCAAAAAAGTCAAATTACGAACCGTTGTGAAGATTTCATTCAGTTGCCAGCGAAGAGCCTGCGAGGTTCGCGCGTAAACACGCAGGCTTTACTACAAGTACCAGCAACCTTTGCGCGTTGTGACGTCATAATGAAAACGGTCTATTTCCGCTTTGTTTCGAATTTCTTGTGACTTTTTAAAGTGGGATAAATAACAAACGATAATACTATGTTTGCGCTTTGGCCTGTATGAAAGAAACCCTCGTGGGGAGGGGGGCAATACGCCGCTTCAAAAGCTTGAAGGAAGTGAAACAAATAAACGCAGTGTCATCGTATCGTGCACGTGTTTCCGCGAAGTGACTTGTCGCACGCGATGCATGTTTGGTAATGCGATATCCATGGTTACTGCCTTGCGACCACGCCAGGATCACGCTTCTGTGGTGACGCGGATTTGTTCACGCCCGATTTGCTGTCTCTAACACGTGACAGGAAGAAAAGAATAAGCAAATGTACAACACTTTCGCTTCCAAATGAAATAATTTTTGCAGTTTTACTTGAGATATTGAAAACCAGTTCACTGTGATCTCAGTACTGTATTAAATGACAAAAATTGAAAGCGGAGGGCAAAAGGTTAGACTCGTGAAAGCGAAAGCTAAATATAAATATTCAAATATTACCATACTGAATAATTTAATGGCCACGAGTGACCATTTCTCTTAACTAATTTATATCTAAACGATTGAGTTATTGCCATCCACGTGATATTGAGTACAAGAGAGCTACGTCCTAGCTGGTCGATCATAATCTTGGAGAGAGGAATTTGAAAAGGTTTCCGAATGGGAGCGTGTCTGAATGCCATTGAAGGTAACTGAGATCATATTGTATTTCATTGTTGAGTAAACTTTCATATTTCCGAAGGAAGTTCGATCACTTTTGTCTTGTTATTAACCGTGTCCTGTTCCTCCTCTTCTCAGGGTTTTACATGTAATTATTGGTCGGTTTTACATTCACTTTTTGAGCAAGAAGCGCGAGCAGAGTTGACATACAATAAACGATCACAAGAATGTGTTATGGATTTCGAACACAATTGAACGATCGATTAAATTTATTCAAATTGTTAGCGAACCCAATCGAAGTCAATCGCGTGATTGGGTTCTTTACCGAATTGAACAGAATCGAGTAGCAAGCTCGTTGTTGAATACACGTACTGTTCGAAAACTGCTGTTACTGTTTTACGGTCTAAGACTTTTGCCCGCACAAAATGCGGTAATAATTATTTTGCGACTGTGGTAGGAACGTTTTTGGTTGACAATTTAGGTCAGTTTTATTGTGAACCCAGGGAGCGGGTTTATGAAATAACCTGGAAACGAGGTGATTTGTGAAGTTGGCGCGGCGAGGTTTTAAGTAGTCGATAAATCATATTAATTAATTAATTGATTTAATTAATTCAAGCGATATCATTACTAGGCAATGCCAAGATTAACTATTCAATTCAGACACTTATTAGTGTGTTATGTCTACTGTTGTAAACTTGAATGGAAGACTGACTTGTGCATGAAATATAAACTAACAACCAAACCAACATGCAATTTCAAATGTTACTTTTCAAATGTATGAGCGTATATAAAAATAAAGAGAGCTTTATTTGTAATTATCTTAGGTGCCATTATCCATGGCTTCTGCAGCACCAACATTTCATTCCACCAAAGAAACTTCCACCAAGAAACAACTAATTATGCACGGTTATGCCGCCTTCTGGTAGATTCGGGCTCATATGTCCTGAAAGAGACATTTGACAGGCTACGTCCACCAGGAAGCCTGTACGCAGTTTTGTCAAGTCCTCCAGTCCATAGTGTGGCTGCAATCACTGAAGAGGAAAAAAAAGTGTTGAATCCTTTACAATGGGACAAACTTTATCCTGCCATCAAATCTTCAGTTTCTTCAAATAATTTTGACATCACTCTACTGATGGTCCTGCTGAGGAATATCTGTGGTCTTGTTCCTCCGGCTACTGGTTGGAACAATCTTCCTTTCTGTGGCAGATACAACCCTTGAGGCAGACATTGTTCGCATCAAGTACTACAGAAACACAGTTTTTCGGTCATGCCCTCGAGGCCTCAGTTGATGACGCAACATTCAGTCAATACTGGCAGGACATACAAGATGCATTGGTGAGACTGGGAGGACCAAGTTACCAAGGTGCTATCGATGATCTCAGGAATGAATGCATGGACCCTGAATTTGAAGAACACTATCAAGAGCTTCTTAAACAGTGGGTAAAGGATGAGGTCAGCATTAAGGAAAGATTCTATGAAGTTGAAGAAAAGCTAGATGACTTGAAAGAATTTATTGTCAATCTTGAAAAAGAAAGTAGGAGTTGCAGGTATTAATTATGTATATGATTAAAATTAATAACATTGTGGGGTCCAAACTATCAAAATGCTTCAAAGCGCATTTATTATATACACGCAAAAGCTGATATGCATCCAAAAACGATCATCTCGGACAACATTTTCCTTTTTCACTTTTAATTCAATTGGCCTCAAATTTTGCACCATAATAGATCGCCTCATTACACAGGTATCTATGATTTTTCGTTTTCCAAATTTTTGTTTCTTTTTGCGGGAAAATGACGTCACCAAATTGGCGCCAATATTTTTGGTTTAATATTCTGGGATATTTGAAGCCAGATTCTGACAGAGCATAAACATGACGATTTCAAAAACTGCAAAAACATCTGAAAAATGTTATTCCAATCGAAAGTTATGTTGAATTGAATTTTGAATTTACCGGCCATTTTGTTTCTAAAAATAGCACAAATTTAAATTTGAAACGTCATAATTTTTTTATTGCTTCAACATATTGTAGATATTTTTGCACTTTTGAAATCGAAAAATAATATAGGAATGAATAACGAGGAGAAAGAGGAAGAAGGAGTGCAAAACAGTTTAGGTGTATATACATTATATCCCTATGTTTAATAGCAGTGTACAGCACAATTTGACATGTTTTTTCCCATTGCAGAGGAAGCTAGTTCAACCATTACATCAAAGAGAGACTTGTCATTTTCCCAATTTCAAGATGCTAAGAGGAGGACGCTCGTGACTTCAGACGTTGCAGGTAATATTTTCATGTAATCAAGGGCAACTTGTTTTACATGTTACTTACGTACAGTAGTTTGTAGGGCATGCTGGGAAGTCTTTCCCATAAGCTCAGCATCATGTATGGGATGTTGTTGATGTTTCATAAAACATTTTTTAAACTGTTGTTAGGATAAAAAACTATATCTGTCAGATTTTGGCATCAGTAATTCAAACGCATTTTTAGGCAGTTATTTTTTCAAGCCCTCTGTATCCTCCACAGCAAAGGACTGTTTTTATGTACTTTTCAGAGAAACAGGAAAAACAAAATACTAGTGAAATTGAGCAATGCTATATTTCCATTTGCAAATCATATTTGATTTTTAATTTGTCTGATTTGAAACATGCTTATAAAGCAAGAGGAACACTGGCCGAGACTGACAAACAGTTGAAAATACAGGAATGAGAATTAACAGAACTTTTTGCAAGATCCATGTGGTCTACATTTCCTAAATGAACAAAAAGCGTTTTGAGAGGTAACCGTAGGTTTGTACACCAAGGTGCCGGTTCTTACTAGAACCATAAGTTTAAAGTGGTTTTCTCAAACGATTCCAAATGGTTTCACCGTTTTGATTACCATTCGCAAAGCATGTCCAAATCGCTATTTAATATCAGTTAGGACACACCTTTTTTTTCGAAACCCCAGCTGGCTTGGCTGAACTATGTTGTTAAAGCAACGTCGGGAGTTGAACAAAAATATGTGCTTTTTGGCAATAATGTGTTATCTATAACATCGGCTAAAATCAACCTGGAACGCCAAACGCAAATTGGAAAGTCTTTTATAAAATAAACAAGATACTACGCGCGCTCCGATTGGCTCAAAACCGTTTATCGTAACTCTATGGAAACATCGTGCTCTTATTTCGTAAAACAATAGACAACGTTTTCCCTGTGTTTCCTTTGAGTTATGGTAACACTCGTGTAAGTTTGGGACACAGCATTTCTCTTTCTCCCAAACGTCACTCGTATTACCATGCATATAACTCTATGGGAAAACGGAAAAACGTTTTCTATTTGGTATATTCAGTACAGTCTGGACCAATACCAATCAAGCATCAAATGAAGGCTGGTTCAGTTGACTGAATCAATTAGCTGTGACAGTCAGCCTTTAGCCAATCACAATTGTTGAGTTGACAGGTTATCTGGAAACAAATCACAACCAACTGAAAGATATAGAGTTTGTCTTGAACCAATGAAAAGTAAACCTGTTCGCGCCACTTTCCCGCAAGCCGTTTACGAATTCCTACTTTAATGTAGCGAGAAAATGATTTGTATTTTTTCGCGTTCGCGTTGAAAATGAACAGTTTTCCTATCCCAATACAGTGGAACCTCGATATAACGATGTGCCAAGGGACTGACCAAATTAGATCGTTATATCGGGAGATCGTAATAACGAATTCCCGATATAACGAATTTTCGGGAAAAGAGCCAAAAATATCGTTTATATCCGGGTATTGTTAATAATTGATTTTTCATGTACTGTATAAATCCCATCGTAACAAGCTGTTGACAGACACGTTACAGGTCCCTTATGCAATGAGAACTAAATTATAAAGGATTAAAGCATTGCCCGGGAGTATTGTCATATCTTTTCAAGTGTTAAGCCTCCTTTTTCATCGCGCGAATGATTGATTTTATCGTTATATCGGGGTAAATTTTACCGGTTTGGGCTGCCCGATTGTGATCGTTATACCGGGAACATCGTTATATCGAGTATCGTTATATCGGGAGTTTTTCTCCATACATTTACTGTAACATTTGCCGGGCTTGTCAAATGTTGATCGTTATACCGGGAACATCATTATATCGAGTATCGTTATATCGAGGTTCAACTGTAACGATATCAAAAGAATACTGGATGTAACTCACCGTTTTCTCTCCATTCTTTCATATAATCCAGCAATCACTGCATTAGCCTGCGAGCAAGCTCTCTTGGAGAGAGGGAAACTGAAACTGAAACTGAAAATTTATTTATACTCAGAATTCATGAAAAGCCGAGTAGTAGATATTACTAAAATATTAAATATGTACAATGGTATATATTAAGTAACTAAATTGATACAGTTTAAAAATTAGCGGGATAAGCTATCATTGAGAAGTAAGCAAAAAGCCAAAGTTAAAATCTTCCATTCTTGTTTTAAAGGTAGCTGAAGAATTAGCTTCCCTTATGAAATTAGGCAAGGTATTCCACAATTTAGGACCAGCATAAGTGAAGCTCTTTTTCAAGTAATCAGTTTTTGGTAGTGGGAAAATGATATTTAATTCACTGTTCCTAACATTGTATGGTTTACTTGTCTTAACTTTGGAAAACTTGTCAATTAAATAGGGTGGGGCTTCACCGTTAAAGTTTTATACATCAGTGTGGCTTTGTGCTTAGTTCTTTGAGTTTTTAAATCAGCTTATCTAAGACATCCTTTGAGCTTACATCATAGTCAGCTCTTAAAATAACCCTTCCAGCCCTATTCTGTAACATCTGCAATCTGCATGGTTGCAAGTCCTTTTGATAGGTTATCCCATACTATGTCACAATAATCAAAAGAGGGTTGGATAAGGGAAGTATATATAGTTTTGAGGGTGTCTTCATTTACAGATGAAACCTTTTTTGCTAAGTGATTAATATGAGTGATCCATGATAATCTTTCATCTATATAAACACCAAGTGATTTGGCAGATCTAGAGTAGACTCTTTTAATATTTGTATCCCCTAATTTAATATCAGGAGAATAGCCAATAATTATAAATTCTGTTTTGTGGTGTTTAAACTTAATTTGTTTGATAAGAGCCACTGTCTAATATTTTCTAAATCATGGTTTGTACCATTCTGAAGGGGAGAGAGAAAAGAAAGAGAGAGAAAGAGCTTGCTCGCAGGCTAGCACTGTACTGAAGTTAATTGTCGATCAAAAACAATGTCTTGGAGTCACGTTGACTGTCGTCGGACTTCGAACATCATCTCTTCTTGATTTTCTGAATTTTCCAACAATGCTATAGCTAACTGTAACAAACATTCCAAGCGACGCGAAGCGAATTTTAGCACCGTAGATGACATAAATTGTCCGTATAAAAGACCTCTGCAAACACTCACGAGTTTCACGTTTACCGTACTGTTGACAAACTGTAATGTTAAACGATCGCAGTTTATGGACAGATTTTATCTTGCCGATGAATAACGTCATGCTTCGCGTCCAATTGTTGTTTTATCGTACTCTATGCCAGCATTTTTTCTTTTGTAAACACTAAATTTTGTACTTTCTTCTACATTGGAGCGTAAATTTGTGTAATCTTCAACGAAAAAAAGTAAAAGAAACCTGCTATTGTTGCCAATTCGCTACTGGGACACTATCACCTTTGATTGTACCACGTGATCAGTAACCAATAACAACGAAGGAAAATTTAGTGGTGAACTATAACGTTCGACAGAAGTCACCTCCATAGTTAATGAGATTGCGAAATTGTCGATAGTCGGCCACTAGTTTATGCTAAAGCGTCATAATCAGAGCCTCTCGACCAATCACAACACTGGAATGTCCATGGTTAACTCTGAAATCATACCAAAACAAACATGATATATTTGATGGTAAAGGAGACCAGGTAATTTCTGGACGTTGGTATTAGCCATTAACAATTGTAGTACGTTAGAAAAAAGATACCTTCACATTATTACTTGCGTAATGTGTCTGATTTTGTACTAATTACAGGTGGCGTCAAGACCCCTCAAGAAATTCTCGCTCGTGGTCCCTTGGCTGTGAAAATCTATAACAAAGCTCTTAAGGAGGGAAAGACAAATGTGAGGAGGCTGCCAATCATGTTGATTGGACAAGCTCGCATGGGAAAGACCAGTTTAAAAAAGTCACTGAAGGGAGATCTGTTTGATGCTGAGGAGAGAGTACCATAGGGGTAGAGTTGGAACCTTCTTACTTTGAGATGACAACTGAAATTTGGAGGCCGGGTAAACTGGATGAAACGACGCGTTCCGATTCAGCCATTTCATTTGAGCATCAAGCAGCACGACTGATGGTGAGTGAAGGATTGAAGGATATAGAAGAAAACATCTCAGGCTACAACAGGGGAGCCCACTCAACCTACAAATAATTCACAGCCATCAAGAATCAACGATCAAAAGCAACAACAGCCGTTAATTGAGCCTAACATGCCAGATAATTCAGCAACTTTAATCACAAAGTCAATCAAGTTTGAAGATATCAAGGTAGACGAAGAACAAGAACAGCCGTTAATTGAGCATGACATGCCCGATGAGGTAGCAAATTTAATCACAAAGTCGACTTTTGAAGAAATTAAGGTAGACGAAGAAGAGAAGATTTATTTGATTGTGTGGGATTTTGGTGGACAATCTGTCTACTATGTCACCCACCCTCTCTTTCTCACGACACGGGCCATCTATGTGTTGGTTTACAACCTAAGCCTGTGTCCCAATGACCCAGCCATTCCTGTTCGAAAAAACAAGGTCTGTGCGGGAAATTAGAAGACAGCTATAGTGTGAAGACTAACTTGGATTGCCTGGATTCTTGGTTGTCGTCTGTGGCTTCCCTGGTCAGTGATGGTGATGGTGATCATGAAGTTCCAGCTGGTCCTGAAACTGAGAAGCTACCAAGCAAACTTCCACCAGTTTTCTTAGTGTGTACCCATGCTGATCAGCCGTATTGTAGTCGAGCTTCTGACACACTGGCTAAACAGCTATTTAATTCTCTACTGGGAAATCCGTACAGTTCACACTTGATTGACAGTGTTTTTGCCGTGGACAACAGCAAGTCAGGTAGCAAGGATGAGTGTCCACAGGTTGTACGTTTGAGGGAAGAAATTCGCACTGTTGCTGAAGAGCTGCCACAGATGAAAGAAGAGATTCCATTAAAGTGGCTAAAGTTTGAAAAGGAACTGCGAGTCAAGATTAAAAAGGGTGACAAGTGGATCTTCCTTGAAAATGCAAAGCAGGTTGCATTTGAAATGTGCCATATTTCTGATGAAGAAGAGTTCACGACATTGATGAAGTTTTTACACGACCAACGGATTGTAATTCATTTTGATGACACTCCAAGCCTAAACAAAATGGTGGTCTTGGATATTCAGTGGCTAATTAACGTGTTCAAGAAGGTGATTGCTGTTGAGCCGTACGGCGGTGGGGAAAGCAGTATAAAGACCAGTGGCGCAAACTTGAGAAAACCGGTATTCTGGAAGAGAAACTCCTTGAGCATGTTATGGGTTCCTTGTATGAAGACAAGGAAACTTTTGAAAGCCTAATTGAAATCATGGAGAAGTTTAGCCTCTTGTGCATTTGGCCATCTTCAGATGAGAGCAAGCAATACCTTGTACCATCCATGTTGAGGTCACATCCTCCTGAAGACATCATCCAACTGGTGGAATCTTCTCAAATCCCTTCTTTGTGTCTCACGTTCAATTCCAGTCAAGTGCCCATCGGTTTGTTTCCCCGATTGGTGCTGCAAGTTTTATCAGTGGTGCTCCAAAGAATGGCCCAGTCCATGCAAACCTCAACTGTACCACAATTTTGCCAAGTTTTTCGTCTGCCCAGATGGAGGTTGTTCTGTAGTACTACTATGTCATTCTTCTTTCATCGAGATCGTGTCAGTTCACAGGGCAAACGAAGTCTGTGATATCTCTCCAGATGCCCGTGCTGTTCGGAGGCAGGTGGGGTTGATGTTGGAATGTATGCGCAAGGAGTTCGTTTGGTTGAAGAACATGAAATGCGAGATGAAGGTCCTCTGCTCGGTGTGTTGCCTTGGAGGTTCTGTTCACTATTGTGACGACCATGATACCAAAGGTTGCAAACGAGAGGAATGTCTGCACTTCTGGTCAGAAACCGTTCTACAAAGTGGTCAACAGTTGATTTGTGACAGGCCGCCTGCTGTTGCCGGAGATCCCAGGCTAAACATCAAGCAGTTGGCATCATGGTTCGCGTTTTTAGATGAACAGGTGAATCCATTTACAATTTAATGTTTTGCGACTGTCACAGATCATTCAAGTAACAAAATTTAGTTTTAAAAAGGCAGTTATCTTCCCTTAGTTTTAAGTTTATAACCCAACGTTTCTGACTGCATGATTTTTGGTCTCTTGGGAGTACCCAGAAGTATATTTATTTATTTATTTATTTATTTATTTATTTATTTATTTATTTATTTATTTATTTATTTATTTATTTATTTATTTATTTATTTATTTATTTATTTATTTATTTATTTTATTTATTTATTTATTTATTTATTTTATTTATTTATTTATTTATTTATTTATTTATTTATTTATTTATTTATTTATTTATTTATTTATTTAGTTAGTTAGTTAGTTATTTATTTATTTATTTATTTATTTATTTATTTATTTATTTATTTATTTATTTATTTATTTATTTATTTATTTATTTATTTATTTATTTATTTATTTATTTATTTATTTATTTATTTATTTATTTAGTTATTTATTTAGTTAGTTATTTATTTATTTATTTATTTATTTATTTATTTATTTATTTATTTATTTATTTATTTATTTATTTATTTATTTATTTATTTATTTATTTATTTATTTATTTATTTATTTATTTATTTATTTATTTATTTATTTATTTATTTATTTATTCATTCATTCACAATATTTTTTCAGCAAAAGCTGGCTTAAGGGGGGGTTCTACCTGAATTTCAATGAAATTTTAAGAGGTTTAAAGAAGGGATAGAAGGAAAAAAAATAATTTTGGAACACCAACAGACAGTTGATACCCACGCGGGTGCTCTTGCGTGGTTATCAACTGTCGTCAATTGTCAATCTACTAATTTTTAACTTCAAATTCTAATTTTAAAACTACATTAAATCTTCAATATTTCTTATTTCCCTAAATTTTACAACTCCTTTGAGAAAAACTATTTCCTCCCCAAAATACCCAAAAATCACCCAAAAATTTACAAAACACCCCATAACATAGATTCATGGGATGAGTGGAGAGTTTTTGGATTGCTTGAAACGCGAACGAGATATTTCCATTAAACCCATGTTAAGTGGCGGAAAAATGGCATTCAGGTAGAATCCCGCCTTAAGCGGCTTTTAAAGTGAGAAACCAAAATAATTCGAAAATAATGCTAAATTTCGACATGCATTTCACGAGTATCGCATAATTTCAAGAAATCAGGGTCAATTCCGTAATTTTGCAAAGCTCTAAAGAGAAAACACGATTTACGCCAAAACGAGGCTAAAGTACGCGTAGCGTACTTTACGCCTCCCACATGGGAGGGAAATTCCAAGACGGGACATATATATATTTAAATGAACACAACAAGTGTTTATGAGCAACCATGCGGGAGGACCGGTATGGGTGGGAACTCTGCAGAGACTCTGCTCCGCAATCCTACAGCCCGTGAGGGGGTAGGGGGAGCAGAGATGGGGGCACATTTTTGCGAATTTTTTTTTCGCATTTTTCTATGTTTATAACTATAGTGAAATCAGCGCATTTTCACTTGATTTGATTTCTTATGAATCAAGTTGGCTATGTATTTTCGGTTTAAATCTAGTATATTCTGATAAATACATGTCCTTAAGGGGGGTTCTACCTGAATTTCAATGAAATTTTAAGAGGTTTAAAGAAGGGATAGAAGGAAAAAAAAATAATTTTGGAACACCAACAGACAGTTGATACCCACGCGGGTGCTCTTGCGTGGTTATCAACTGTCGTCAATTGTCAATCTACTAATTTTTAACTTCAAATTCTAATTTTAAAACTACATTAAATCTTCAATATTTCTTATTTCCCTAAATTTTACAACTCCTTTGAGAAAAACTATTTCCTCCCCAAAATACCCAAAAATCACCCAAAAATTTACAAAACACCCCATAACATAGATTCATGGGATGAGTGGAGAGTTTTTGGATTGCTTGAAACGCGAACGAGATATTTCCATTAAACCCATGTTAAGTGGCGGAAAAATGGCATTCAGGTAGAATCCCGCCTTAAATGGGGCCCTGAATTACTTAAATAAACAGATACAAAAACAGATTGTACCTGCTGTGACTATCGTGAGAATGGTAGTACTGTCAGATCACTATAATAAAGAATGGTTACAGTAACCGACTTTCTGAACCTTGAAGAGTGTCAGAGAAGGAGCCATATAAGGAATACAGAAGAAGAAGTTAACATGTCTTTTACTTTGTCACTAGAACCAAGCAATTGATGAGTGTGCTGCTAGAGGGTTGCCTTCAATTGCAGGTGAGTCTTTTTTTTTATAAAATTCAAATTATTAAGGTTTAAGGTTCTTCTATTATTTCACCACAAACTCTACTAAGACGGTCATGCTTAAATTGTAATGCCATTTAAAATTCCAACAGTGTCACATTATTTCGTCATATACACCTTTTTTATTTCCTTTAATGGACCTCTACTCTGAATTTTTTAATATTAATATTTATTTTTATTTTTTCCGTAGAGGAAGAAACAAAGACCCTTGTACTCTCTAACGGAGTACTAGAGTCTCTTCAGTCAACTTGTGATGCTTCAAATGTTGTCGCTCGACTGCAAGACAAACTACAATTAAACCAAGCAGCATTAGCAGATCCAGGTCCTGAAACCACGCGGATGATCCGTTGCATTGCTACGATAGCCAAGAATGAAAACAGACTTGACGTAGTACAGCACTTGAGACAAATAACTCCGGCTGGGACCACAGGTTTGTATTTATTTATTTACTGTATTGATGTGTTTATTTATTTATTTGTTTGTTTGTTGTTTTCGCTGTGAAGTGTGCATGTTTGGGACCAGCTATGACTGTATGTCCAAAGTGACTGAAGTATTACTCGTTTCTGTCCATTTTAAAGAGGTACTCATTGGCGAGGTGTCTATCGAGTTTTAAGATTTAATTTGGCCTTTCTTTGTTAATTAATGCGTTTTCTGGTCATAGATAGGGGAAATAGTGTGACGTCATGAGATCCATGATGGTGACACGAGGGTAATCAAACTAAACAAGCTGCATTCCTCAGTTTCACTGATTTCTTTATATTTGGTTTCTCTTTGTTCCCAGGTCCACTGTTGCCTGGACGCCTTGATGTTCGGGAAATCCGTCAGTCCCAGATTAGAGACCTAACGATCAGCTTGTGTGGTAAGTGCTGGTGAATAGTCTACTAAATTGTCATCTTTGGTTCAAGTCTGTCTACAAGCCAGTTAGCTTATCAGGCCGGTGCGTAACTCCGTTTTCCATAGCACGAAGCGACAAAGAGTATCGCTACTACCCTGGATGGGACGCTAGTGATTGCAGGTAACCTCCCAGAATTTTTTTCAGGCTACCCTGACAATTCGCCGGTACCTCAGTATTTATACTCCTAGGTAGAGAGAGGCACTGTGAGAGTAAAGTGCTTCGTGCAAGAACACAATACAATGATCCTGGCAAGCGTTTGAAGCCGATTGGACCGCTTGATCTGAGGTCCAGCGCGATAACCATCAGGCCACCGCGTAGCCAGCAAGCATTTACACTTAAATTCATGAAGAATGAGTCTTACTAGAAACAACTTATCGGCAGTTTTCTTCATACCTAACTGTATTGTTTACGTTCTTCAGGTGGAGAAGATTGGAAGCTAGTTGCAGAGAAACTAGGCTTGAGACCGAACGAGATAAGCTTCCTTGACAAAAGGACTAAAAATCCATGCATGGAGACGCTGGTTCACAGTCGAAATCAACGTTTTATAAACGTGGATACACTTTACAACGTGCTAGTCGAATGTGGGCTTCCAAGGTTGGCCGACTTGCTGTAAAACTGAGAAGAAACATGGAACGTATGGAACGCCGGAGCGTAGAGCCCCGATGTCCGTTCTGTAAAAACAGTAAGCTCATAAGCCTGTAGTGGTAATGATTTCGGACAGTATGTGACATTTGCATTTGTGAGCCTACATGGGTCTTTTTTGAGAAAGATGATTTTTATTTTGACAAGTTTTTTTTATCACATGGTTTTGGCTTCTGTAGTATTTTTACGCTTTATTAAAAGGCAAAACAAATAGTAGTAGAAATTGTAGAACAGTTCAAGTGAAACGACTTGGCAAAATTTGGCAGCTGGAGTCGGTTCTCTTTTACAAAGAAGAGGAAACTAGAAAATTAGAGGACTTGTATATTTTCGTCCGCCATTTTGGTAGACAATGCCGCGCGGCCATTAAGGGGGGAGAACCTAAACTACAAGGAATCACAAAAAACTCTTAAAGCTTTATAACTTCCGAAATATTGTACATTTCATCAAACGCATGCTACAAGTTGTCGATATTGACGTTCTTCAGCAAATTCTGAAGTAATAATTTGAAAACGATCAAATCCTTCCGAGTTTTTAGACATTTTTCATTTTGGTCACGTGACACACCAAATATGGGCATGGTTCGAAATATTTATAGGGAACGTGAATTGAACAAACACTACAACGTTTGATGCCCACTGGAGTCCAGGAACCAAAGTTATGGAGGTTTAGAGATTTCCTTAGCAACATTTTTGTGGTTCCTTGTAGTTTAGGTTCTCCCCCCTTGACACTACGCCAGAAGTTCTAGAAATATTGCAAGCTTCGCTTATAAATTTGATTCAGATTGAAGACTTTGCAAGGTATAAATAAAATAGGTTGATATAATGTAAATATTGTTTTGCTTGGCCATTTTCAGTCGGTGGAACAAGTGCCGGTTTTGGCAAATTTTCGTTGAAGCACTCGACGACTGAGTTTCCGAATCATTTGATCCAATCAAAAACTAGCGCGAGCACTCACGAGTACTCCGAAAGCAATCGCGCCAGCAAATACGTCATGTTGCATAGCAACTTGGGGGACGAACACCGCGGGCTCAGTCCCGTCTCGGCTGGTACTTGTTCTCCCGACTGTTTTATGGAAATGATCTGCTGAAAGTTCATAAGTTTCAAAACATTAGTATTTTTTATAGCTTGCTTCTTATTGTAATTAGTATAGTATTTAAATTTTAATATAATGTATTTTTTAGACGCAGGGCCCCTATGGATACCAGCCTAGAACTGAATGGGCCATTCTGCTTAAATAAATATTTACTCTACTCTACTCTAACATTGTAACCCCAAAGCGGAGCATGGAACTTTGCATTTTTTGGTTACTAACGTTGCTGCTATAATATGTTAAGGTATCAGTATACCCCAAATTTGACCATTTTGCAAAATTTTACTTTTTGTTATCTTCAGATAGATTACATCAAGACCTTTCATTTCCAAAAAGTTTCACGAAAAAAGCCATTGTTTCTAAAGAAAGTTATGAAGAAAAAACGATTCTCGCCATTAATTATTTCCAATCGAGAGCCTTCGGCGCTCGTACGATCGCACCTTTGGCACTCTAACGCACCCCCCCCCCCCCCCCCCAATCAAAATCCTGTCTACGGGCCTGACATGTATACAAAATCTCAAGTAGTTTATTACCATAGAAGTACATTCAGTAGCACATGAAGCTGAATGAGTCTGTTGGCCAACAACCCATTTCATATTACAAATTGACAATCTCTTTTGCCGGGTCGGTTTATTGTAAGGCTGTAAACTGGTTTAGATCGTATCTTTACAATAGACGCCAAGTATGCGTGATAGGCGATGCATCATCTAATGAAGGACTATTGACTAGTGGAGTCCCTCAAGGATCCATTGTTGGATCCACTGTTGGACCCTTGTTGTTTCAAATTTATATACAGCTGTTTCGAGAAACGTTGTCGGAAAAAAGCGCACGCGACAATACCGAAAGGTAATCTGGGATATGATTAGCAAGGTACGTTCCTGACACTGCAGCTGTCGAACCTACTTTTGTTGCTTTCTTTTAGCACTCGCAAACATACTTCCATGGCGTCTCGTGCCATTTTCTCAGATTTCCCTGAAATGCTGAAGTCAAGGAACCGTGAACTTAAAACTACCCACAAAACCTTTCGGGATTGTCGCGTGCGCTTTTTTCCGACAACCTTCCTCGAAACAGCTGTAAATGACTTAAACGACACTACACATTACTCTAAGTGTAAAATGTACGCCGATGAATTTACTAGTTTATTTGTGCCCCGCGGGAGAGATGCTACCGAGATCGAACCCATAATTAATGATGATCTGAATCAAATAAACGACTGGTTTATTACCAACAAATTGAACAAGTACTGTAAAAAGTGAATTCATGGTCATTGCTGGTGTGCAGTGTTAGAATCGTTAAAACGATTCTAACTTGAGGCCAGTCGTTCAGATCGGAGACTCCCAACTGAAAAGAGTCTCCAGCACAATACATCATGGGGTCGAAATCGATGACAGGCTCTCCTGGCGTAACCATATCCTCAGGTATTGATCAAAAGCTAGGGTCAGACCGTACATCAATATCGATACTCTACATACACTCTACAAATCATTGGTGCAATGTCACTTTGACTACTGCAGCCCTGTGTGGGATAATGTCGGCAAAACTTTATCAGATAACTGGCTACAAAGACTTCAAAACAGAGCCGCCAGGGTAATCACCAAGTCCTGTTATGATGTACGGTCTCACTCTCTTTGTCAACAACTCCAATGGGACGATCTTCACACTAGACGTACTAAACATATAACCACTATGATGTACAAAATGCACAATGCACAATTTATTATTATTATGTCCTGAATACCTCACTGATATGTTAAGTGTTCCCAAACAACTAGTTATAGCCTAAGGAGTGCAAGCCACAACATGCAACTATTTCATACCCCGTCCTAACCATGCATATCTCAAAAGAGCTTCAGCTATAACGATGCATATACATGTATATGGAATCATTTGCTCAATGACGTTAAGAACACCCCCCCCCCCCCCCCTTTGCACTGCTTTAAAGTTGCCTTGTGTAACTGTAATTTCACTTCATATAATAAACTTTAATTGATTATTTCAAATAATATAGATAGTATAGATAGGATATAGTTAATAATAATAATTGTAGTAGACTTTTTCTTTACTTTTTCCTTTTGCACTTAATTTTACTCACGGCCTAGCTGAGCTAGCCGTGACGAAATAAAGATTATTATTATTGCGCTTTCAGCCTATAGATTTCTTAAATCACTTTTCAGGGTGGGCAAGGCAGCTCGGCATATGCAGTAGTATTATAGCCCTTGTCATGGTTTTTTCCCGGGGGGACTCCCATATGAAAGTGATGGGGATGCTCGTCGGAAATTTTGAATTAAACCCCTAAAGGAGACCAATCTGGGCGTGGCTCAAGGTCCTCAAGCTTTATTTGACCCCTAAAAGATATCATTCTAAAAAAGACAGACAAACGAGAGTTATAGTGACTTTAATTAAGTTGTGCAATCGATCTCCGGTAATGAGACCACCAATACAGTATGACGGTGTTTTTTTAATTTCTTCGCGTGCAACCTTAAACGATACCTTAATGGCTAAAAATATCAGCGTTCCCTCCTGAACACCTTAAGCGATACCAAACTCTGTAATTTACACCCCTAAACGAGGCGACGAGCATGTAGCGATTTGCTGCAGGTAGATAATGACCAACTCCACTTAGTAAAGGCAACAAATCGGGGGCTCACCGTGCTTGTTAAAGTGCCTATAACCCCAAAAATGTTATTCGCTTAAATAAATTTCCATGTAATTCGAAGTATTTCTGCGAAGAAATTTTGGATTTGGTTGAATCCTCGATTTTCTGTGCCCCGGCAAAGTCACCAAAAACGTCTCCATTTTTGTTCACGACCGCGTTTTTGACTGGGGATGAGTCTAGCGGCTAGTGACGTAAACCCAGTATCCTTGGATCCTTCCCGTCCACTCATTTCCTTCAGGAAGATGTGATACACATTCGAAAAATGTGTAGAAATGCCTTCCAGGTGCGTTGTTGGCCGTTGCAGCAACACCCCAGATTTAGAGAAAGGTATGCTATACCATTTTATAGAGATTGTCGAGAATATACGAAAAAGACGGTGGATTTTGTAAACTCAAACGAGCGAAGTAAAGTGGGACTGCGAGAGCCATTGATCAATAACTCTGTAATTTGTCCGTGCACTTCTAGCAAGCCGACTTCCAAAGGCTATCGGTCGAAGCAAACTAGCAATTCGACCAAATTTTACCGAGAACCTATCTCTACCATCGCTATTAAAAGATAGCCAGAAATGTCAGCCCATGAAATTCAGTAGCTCGAGTGGAATCCGAGCGTTCATGTATCGCACATCTGTATCTCCCTCGTGCGAAGCAATTTCAGGAATTTTGATGAAACTCAGACGAATTTCTTTCGAAGGATAACATAGGAAAAATGACAAAATATTTGAACTCCAAACTTTTTTTCTGAGGCCGGGAAATAAGCAGTGCGATAAACCGTATACTCATCGTAACATTAATGCGGACCACCGTGGGAACATACCCACTTAATTTATATAAGCCGCGCGTTAGAGCAAACATAGGTAAACATGCTATCCCCTTTATGGCAATTGATTACTGGCAACAACTTCCAGACTCCTTAAAAAAACTTAATACTTTCTCCTTCTCTATAAAAATTAAACATTATCTACTGACAGAACAGTATAAGTAAATGACTACTGTAATCTTATTATATGACCCCTACTTCTATGTACTTCTTGTTTGTTCTCCTTGTTTTTGTTTTTTTTTTCTCTTCTCTGTTTTTTTTCTTTTTCTTTTTTCTTTTTAAGTAATGTATAGAACAGCTACATAATCGTATTTAACATAAACAGGCTAGAGGTTAACTAGAAAACCCTCCAGTTCATTTAACCTCTAGGCATTTACTATAATTAGCTAATTACTCAAATACTATTACGAACTACTATTAAAATAATTTATCCAAAAAATGTACCTAATTTTTATAAATGCAAAATAAAAATTGTTGTTGTTGTTGTTGTTGTTCGCTTACCGAGGAAGAAAAAGTCATTTATTTGACGGTTTTTACTTCAAAATTTACTCAGTTCACTATGATGGTTATTTAGAGTAGCAACTACAAATGTTTGAGGAAGTCAAAACTGTAGTGATGTGGTTTGTTTCCTTTCAGCTTGTTTCAGTTTACGGCTTCAATTTCCAGGCCCGAGCAAGCCGCGCAGAGCAAGCCGATTTTCAATCGATCGACTACATGTATTTCTTGACTGCGTCTCAAGCAACTGTCAATACACTTCTCTATAAACTATCGATATACGAATTTTAAGCATGGACCAAGAACTGAGCCAAAACAGGCTTGTAAATTGTAACCTTGCTAAACAGCAGTTTATATTGAGACATCTGCGTCAGAAAAAGCGAGAAAACTGCGACAGTTACTTGGCTGTTGTAAAACTAAAACCCTCTAAATGGTGAAAAGCTGATATTTAACAGAATAACCATTGCTTTACAAAACACATACTCATTAAAGCAAAAATATAAATGATTATACGCTCGCGTATGGGAGTATTATTATTATTATTATTAGGTGACAAGAATTGCTTACCATTGACTGACTTCTTCAGTGCTATCAAAGCGCTAGCGGTCCTTTGAGCTTTCTTTTCAGCTCTTCGTTCGCTTTGACTTCCTTTTCGCATTTAGTTGTCAATTCCAGGCCACCAGGCAGTTCATTCGAGAAGATATCTTACTCATTGCTGCTTGAAGTATTGATTGCGGTATGCCATATCGTATGTAAACACACGTTCTTGATTGCTGTTCGATTTCTACTTCAGGAATAAAGTTTATTTCGGAGTAATCCGAATCGAAACTTAACGTTGACTTAACTTAACGTTGACTCCAATAGATGAAGAACGCACAATTTCGAAACAAAACTCTTCATAGACATAGAAATGATCTTTTTATGTTCAATTATCCCAGATAAATGCAGAGAAATGACAAAGGCGTTACATTGTGCGATTACTGGGTCGACGTCATTCGGCACCAGACTCCCTATACGCGGTCTTGGAACAGACAAGCTTGACTTCAACAGAGCATATAAAATCGAGGATTCAACCAAATCCAAAAAACTTTTCGCAGAAATACTTCGAATTACATGTAAATTTATTTAAGCGAATAAAATGTTTGGGGTTATAGGCACTTTAAGTAAAATGGACAACTCTAGATAAGATGGATGTGTTGATTTCAACGCAAATAGGCCTTTTGCAGCTGATGTCATTCCTATGAAAAGAACAACAGGGGTTACCGGGCATCCACAGACTCGTACCCAGTCGCGCTATTTATATGTTTTGGGGCGAGAGAAGATTGGATACGAGAGTGGATTGAGGCGCGCGTTGGCGGGACTGGGTACGAGTCTGGGGGATGTCTGGGCTCATCCCCCCCCCCCCCCCCCCACCCCCCCCACCCCCTGAGACTTAAGTTTAGGACCAAAGTCGCTTTCTTTGTAATGCAAAGTCATAGCCCTTCTGGCCTCTCTGTACAACCTACCAATGAAACTGTTCAACCCTTTTTCACAATCTATCACAGATTTGACCATGTTTTCTTTAACGATCGTTCTCCGCTGACCTAAAACATACAGGCTCCAGGTACGATATTGTCACGTCTCATCCGGGCGAGCCAAAGTGTTTATATGGGAAAAAGTTGTCCGCCTGCCAGGGTTTACTCTGTACCCTACCTGCCGAGGTGAGACAACTCGTCCCCCGTCCCCCCCCCCCCCCGGGTTAGTTGAATTTGTCAAATAAATAAGTGAAAAGTTAGCTCGCCCAGGGTAACTCGAGAGGAGGGTTGTCTCGGGCACCCGGGACAACTTTTCTCCATATAATTACAGGGGACTAAAAAACGGCTGCGAAGAAGTAGACCGTCTAGAAACACATCAGAACACATCAACACATTTTTTCATTGCAATCAATCTTGTTTAACCGGTTTGTCTTGTTTTTAGACAGAGGAATCGGAGTCAAATCCCAAGCAACGGCTAGTTGGCGGAAATCGGACACAATCTTCATATGACTCTTCTGCAGCGCCTCAAAACATTCTCGACCATCACACAAAACAGTCATATCCGGACGACTCACTGGAAGCAAGTTCAACTAGTATCTATTACACGCTTCCAGTAGCGTTACCGTGGCATCGAATATGGACAGACCTGTCACGCCAGTTGTACAAGAATCAAACGCGATTCCTTGCTGAGGGCAATTTTATATTCCGTGTAGAAGATGTTTAAAACAAATTGGAATTGATTCCAAGAACTATTAGTTGCCCGACGCTGAAAGCAGCTGAAAGCAAGTTGGACTTGGAGATCGACTACTTGTTCTATAAAATGACTGTCTATTCTACTGCATGCAAAATATTTTTCCAGCTATACTGTTAACTTCCGGGGGATTTTTGCTAGAGAGGGGGGGGGGGGGGGTGGGTGAAGGGGATTCGTACACAGAGAAGAAATATAAGCAGGGGTTTGTTATAAGATAGGGAGTTCAAACAAAAGGTTTAAAACCCCGGTGCAAAACCTTCCGATATAACAATGTTTTTGCATGAAAATGAACCCGTAAAATAATTTATATAAGAAACGGAAAATTGAAATTAGGTCATTTCCGAGTTGCCTTTTACATCTGTTTCAAAACGAGTCCTGGTGCACAACCTTTCAAATGAAAATTTACCTGCACGTTCATTGTCTTGCAAATCAAACACATTTCCAGAACTCGTTTTGAAACACGAGGTAAACGGCAACTCGCAAATGGTCTGTTATTATAGAAGCTTTGGTTAATAAATGAAGAAGCCAAAGCCACGACGCTGTAACATATTATTTCCGCTTTGTTTTTTCGAAGTTGAATTTCTTGTGACTTTTTTGAAGTGGGATAAATAACAAACGATAATACTATGTTTACGCTTTGGCCTGTAAACCCCCGTGGGGAGGGGGGCAATACGTCGGGAAGTGAAACAAATCGCAGCATCGTTTTTTCCGCGACACTTCACCCTCGTGACTTGTCTACTCGCGTGTATTGCGCGCGATGCATGTTTGGTACTGCGATATCCATGGTTACTGCCTTGGGACCACGATTGCCCTCTCTAACACGTGACGGGAAGAAGAAATAAGTAAATGTCCAACACTTTCGCTTCCAAATGAAATATTTTCGCAGTTTTACTTGAGATGTTGAAAACCAGTTCACTGTGATCTCAGTACTGTTATCAGATGTTTAGTTATCCTGTGAGTCATTTATAAGCATTATTAAGTAACGCTTCAGATAAGAACTATAGCAAAGAACAATAGACCGCGGCAATGGGAGCCGTTATTTCCCAGCGTGAGGCAGGGCCGAGGGAACGTGTTAATTGAGCTAAAATGAGCTATCTCATTGGATAAAACGCTATTAGCGCGAAATTCAAATGGTTTCAGGAGAATTTTCAGAACTTAGAATACGACTAGATCGCTGAAATTCACACAATGTTGTTTTTTTCCAAAAAGATTTGTGGGGAATTATGCGTTTTTGCCGATGAAGATGCCGAACGCGATATTTTGTCTTGCGTTCGTCATAACTTGACAGCTTTCCGCGGCAACACTTTGAACATTAGCAAGCACGATTGCGTAAATAAACTAGCGATTCTTTACGATGTCCAATTATTACTAGAGCATTCTCTTTTCATTTCCTTCAAGCAAAGTCGAATCCAGATTTTCCTCGACAGTGGATTGTAAATGAGCGCGCCGGCGGCACGAGCCGAGAAATGGCTAAACGCGGATAATTCAACAAAACCGGCAACAAAACAACGCTGTGGCTATATGACCGGCAGCCGGTCAAGGTCTTCAAAACACTAAATGACCGGCAGTCCGAATTTTTTTTTAATTCTAGTAAATCAAAAGAACTTAGCCAATCCAAACTATGATATGTCTATTAAGAAGTGCTAAGCGATTCAGAAGAGCGCTATAGATCTCAAATTCAACCCTTGGTTTACGCTGGGCATAGAATACGAAGCCATGAGTTGCGACACTTAGATTCTGCATGGCGCAGACTGCCGGTCAAGGTCTTCAAAACACTAAATGACCGGCAGTCCGAATTTTTTTCTAAATTCAGGGAATCGTAGCATTGACATTTAAAAATTGCTTATATATTTTGAGTATTGATTGTATAACTACGAAACGTGTACCCAACTGACACTTTGTCTGTTTAATAGTCAAATCTGTGTTTGTGACGTCATTGGTGATTTTATCCGGTATTGAAAATCTCTAACAACCCTCAAACGTTATTCCATGCTATTCGGCATTCACTACTTGGTCGATAGATTTTCTTTCTTAGGCGATTCTTTCCTGATCAACAAAGGAAGATGCATACATTGAACTCGTCATATACACCTAATTGAAAAAACGTTGTCGGGTAAATATGACCCAATGGCTTTCTGGGAGGCGGAAAAATTTACTTTCATTTTCAGATACCACTTAACATGGGTTTAATGGAAATATCTCGTTCACGTTTCAAGCAATCCAAAAACTCTCTGCTTAAAACATGAATCTATGTTATGGGGTGTTTTGTAAATTTTTGGGTGATTTTTGGGTATTTTTGGGAGGAGATAGTTTTTCTCAAAGGAGTTGTAAAATTTAGGGAAATAAGAAATATTGAAGATTTAATGTAGTTTTAAAATTAGAATTTGAAGTTAAAAATTAGTAGATTGACATTGACGATAGTTGATAACCACGCAAGAGCACCCGCGTGGGTATCAACTGTCTGTTGGTGTTCTAAAAAAAAAAATTTCCTTCTATCCCTTCTTTAAACCTCTTAAAATTTCATTGAAATTCACGTGTACCCCGCCTTAAATATTATAAGAAGGGAAAAATCGGGAGTATCGATAAATCCCTTTGGGTCACATCATTATCACACGACAACGTTCCTTCAATTTAGTATATTTACCCTTTCCGTGAAACTTAGTCAGCAGCAATAAAAGCAACAAAGCTAGGATTGCGGGTAGTGATGTATGATACTGTTCCAAGAACGATTTTCAAACAATTGAAATGGTTAGGTGTAAAGTTGCTCTACAGTTCATGACACTGTCATATTTCTTCTAAACGACGCGTAAAAAATAAAAAAATTCGGACTGCCGGTCATTTAGTGTTTTGAAGACCTTGACCGGCAGTCTGCGCCATGCAGAATCTAAGTGTCGCAACTCATGACTTCGTATTCTATGCCCAGCGTAAACCAAGGGTTGGATTTGAGATCTATAGCGCTCTTCTGAATCGCTTAGCACTTCTTAATAGACATATCATAGTTTGGATTGGCTAAGTTCTTTTGATTTACTAGAATTTAAAAAAAATTCGGACTGCCGGTCATTTAGTGTTTTGAAGACCTTGACCGGCTGCCGGTCATATAGCCACAGCGACAAAACAACGGCAAAATACATTTGTAAACAGGCGAAACAGTTTGGGTCATTTGAAGCCTAGGCTAGCAAAGCGGCTAAGAAAATAGTTTTAAAATCATACCGTTCCTCTTCGAAAGCTGACATCATGGGCAGGGGGAAAACATAATAATTCGTCCGCAGTGAAATCATATCCATCTGAACACTTTCACAGAACACAGACAGGCTACCGCCAAAGTTGTATTACAGAAACCGGTTCAAAGTAAAGCTTTCTAAAGTCACACACGAAAAAAGAATGTTCCGTCATCTCTTCCAAACTATAGCTTTTATTGCAAGTCACATGCAAGCTTACATGAATCTCTGTTCACCGAAATATCTCTAAGCATTTAACACAATAAAATTTGGTCACCTCACCTCTACGTGAAGTAGTCTTACGACTTGATCCTTCAGTATCGATTCTGTTTGCGCAAGCAACGCAATTTTTTCTCTTGCGATCGTTGTGTCTGTCCTTCTTGTTACCACAGAAGGTGCGATAAAAATTATCTGTGTTTATATGCAGCTCGCTCGCGGTACGAGGACCCGCGTGGATCGCCAAATCTCCATTCCGAATGAAAGGACAGCAACAGACAGCCGCAAAGGGCATAATATAGCACTATATGCTGATATAAACTATATGCATATCAAAGTTTCGAGAAAAGACGCACGATTGTTAGGGAAACAAGCCTTGAAATACTGACTCAATGAAAATCCAAGATGGCGGATGCTGAACTTCGATCCCGTTACTATGGTTTCCCACATTGGATTTGGTGGAAATTTGCGTGACATATAGAACAATAGCTCTATTCCATATATAGATCATAAAAGTGGACTTTATGAATATTTTAAGACCACATTTCACATATTTTCGTGTTCTAGCCAATCATGAAGCCGGATTTTAATTACTTAATTGGAAACAGACACCGGATGACTTCCTACTGCGTTGCCGAATTTTCTATAGTTCTTACACGGAGCGTTACTTAAATATAAATGACAAAAATTGAAAGCGGGGGGCAAAAGGTTAGACTCGTGAAAGCGAAAACGAAATATATTACTCATATTACCATACTGAATGCCACGAATGAATATTTCTCTTAAGGTACCCGCCCAGGCAAAAACTTTGAATTTTAAAAGCGCTCAAATTTGTATACATGAAGTAAATTACACCTAATTTCTCAAAATGCATTTATTTTTAGGATATTCTTGCACCAAGTTGAAGAAAATTGTTTCCGAACTTGTAATATTTACCGGAAATTGAGCTGTGTGTTTCACTTCCGTTACTAAGAAAAGTGCCCGTAGGTGGCAAGGTCCATTGCCTGACGATCATGAAATCTTAGCAGTCCCGGTAAAACTAAAGCAATTAAGAGAATCACATGGAAGAAAACAGTCCATAGATGCATTCTACGATAAAAGTTTGGTTTAGGAGCGACCAAAAAGAAAGGACTAACTTTGCATCTTGCAATAATTGACAGCACGGCGCAGCATGACAAAAATCGCAAGAGAACATACCAACAACATCTTTCATGGCAGCAGCAAACTTATCCATTTGTCCACAAGCCGGTCAAATTAGGTAGGCTAAACCTTTCGCAAAATAGAACTGAGTGAAAGCAAGCTTTTATGTGCCACTGGGTAGCTGTAATAAAGCGTGAAAACCAACTAAACACTGACTAAAGTAATAACAGACATCATGTTCAAAGGAATCAAATTTAACTGAGGTCAAACGCCACGCCACAGGAGCTCCTGCAGAGATGCTCTTCTGAACATCAAACCTTCTAAATAATGAAGAACTAGAAGATGTTAGAGCAAAACAATTCATTTCTGAAACATGCATGTGGATTTTTAACCCCGACATGCTACCAAATTTAGCGCATGCTGTGAATGGAAGAAAGCTGATCCACCTAGCAACGGGTAAACAAAACAAGACTCAGTAGGGATGGGTTGGGGTAAAACGAGTCAAAATCGCGTCCACAGAGCAGTTGAACAGCGGAAATTGATTCAAAATGGCAGCACAAGACAATGGCTTCGATCCTTTTGCCAAATTTGCTTGGATTTCTTAATATTGGAACCTTCAATTCAAGTGGTAGTGCTTACATGAAGGATTTACAACTACAAATTTCGTTTTTTGAAACAACCAAAGGGATTTTTTCTACAAAACTTGGCAGGATGTTTCACAAGTATCTATGGAACAAATCTGTGGTTAAGTGGCCGGGGAAAGTAAATATATACCATTTTCTTGGTGTGCAAAGTTCACTTTTAGGCTTGCTGTAATAACTTCAGATTTTTGAACATTTCACTGTAACCCAACCACAGATTTATTCCTTTTATTTATATTTCAGCATTTCTGTTTTCATATTTTGGTTTCTTGGGTCAGTTCTAACAAAAAACGCAAATCTTTGTCTCAGACATAGGTTAATATTTAATCCAAGTAGGGGGTCTGCTGCACAAAAAACAGGTGAATTTTCAAGTGTTATATATATTGATGATTCATTCTGTAAAGTATCTTGAATAGTTTGAGACATTTGGTAAGAAATATTTTACAGGAAAAAAAAACCTAAATTTGCCTTGGCGGGTACCTTAACATTCATATCTAAATTCGATTGAGTTATTGCCATCCCTTGAGATTGAGCGCAAGAGAGCTACGTTCAGCTGGTCGGTCATCTTGAGTACGGCGCACGCCGAGGCTATGGAGTGAAAAATTTGAAAAGATTTCCGAATGGGAGCGTCTGAATTCTATTGAAGGTAAGCCTATTATATTTCATCTGCACATTTCCGAAGGAAGTGCGATCATCACTTTTGTTTTGTTTAACCGTGTTCTGTTCCTCGTCTTCTCGGAATTTTAACTGATAACTTCAAAACTAATGGTCGGGTTTACATTCACGTTTTGAGCAAGAAACGAGAGCAGAGTTGACCTACCGAAAATAAAAATAAACAACAGAAAGCAGAAAGTGTGTTGATAATCATGGTTTCGAACACAATCGAACGATCGATAAAATTTGTTCAAATTTTAGCGAACCCAATCGAAGTCAATCGCGTGATCATGATAAACAACAGAAAGCAGAAAGTGTGTTGATAATCATGGTTTCGAACACAATCGAACAAATTTTATCGAACCCAATCGAAGTCAATCGCGTGATCATGATTGGGTTCTTTACCGAACACGGCGCTGCCGCTCACGCGCGTGGGAGGAATACGCGCGAGAAATATCTTACTTCTCTTATCGCGCGTTTATTCTCGCGCGCGTTGCAACTCACGCTTTAATTCTAACTGAATTTGCAAGAACGTGGCTCAAGAAAATTTCAGCATTTTTACGGCAACTACGCCAAAAGTCCAGTTTTATCACTCCAATAAGACTAGAAACCACACCAAACAAGAGCGAAAAGGAGAAAGAAGAGAGCGAAGAGAGAAAAAAGGCTTGGCATGCCCGGTCTTATTGTATCGTTTACTTTGAAGAAAAAACAAAAAGCGTTAAAATGGTTAAAATGGTGCAATTTTCTGCGGCCACGTTCTTGCAAATCCAGTTAGATTATATTTACTCTGGCAGGTCAAAAACTGCTGTAATTTTACTGTTTTACGGTCTAAGACTTTTGCCCGTTGCGACATAGTCTGTCCACAGCCGGTTTTTGTGTTTTCTGCGCTTGCGCAGCAAAACACTAAGATGAAGCTAAGAAAGTTTGTTAACCCTGTTAACTTTCGATAAGCGATCGGTGGTCAATCGGAAGTCGATAAGTGATCGGTAATGCTTAGGAGTATAAGAGATCTGTAATGCCGAGGACTCCATCGTCACAATCATGCAACCAAGAGTTTGGGGATGTCTTTTTGTGGTCACAGTGGGCAACGCTTTTATAGTCTTTATAGTATCACGAGCATTATATCTAGCGAACTGCAATCAGTTTCTATCACCCTTCTAGCAACAAGAAAGCGTTAATGAAACAGTTCTTCTTTTAACGGGGATAAGAATTTGAAGCTGCATGACTCACGAGCAGTATACATTCAGATTTTTGACTTTACTGTGGCACGAAATACGCCACAACGAATATATTGTCTTCACTAAAAAGACATCCTTCCGGCTGTAGTCATGCGTGTATTTAGAATGTAATCAACCAGATATTGCCAGATTTGGAATCTCTACTACGGACACCTCCCCATTACGGACAGTTCCCTTGGTCCCGGCAAAATACCCATTCTCAATACGGACAACGGACACTAAATCTCGGTCCCAGAGAGCAAATTCATATAAACTACCTCTTTAATATTACGGACACTCCAGTGATAACAGTTCAAATTCAATACAATTTCCTGTTTGTGGTTACAGTACAGGTCAAAGTTAATCAATTTTCTCATTGTCCAAACAATAAAAGTTGCATTTGTGTTCAATCAGTTTATCGACATGTTAATTATCGACATTTGTCATCGAGATTCCTTATCGTCAGTGGTACACTTTGCTCCATCCCTTCGCTGTTCAGTTGGTTAGAGAGGGTTAAACTAGATATACCACTTTAGCTGTAATTTAACGAGCGCAAACCACCAGTTTCGTCTATTTCCGCAAATCGGCCAATTATTGGCCGATTTGCGGAAATAGGCGAAACTGTGAAATATTTTGGCAAGACGTGAACTATTTTAGAAGTCGGACTGCGGTTTTAGCTAAAACCGTGGGCTCGAAATCCGATAGAGAAATCGTGTGGCTTGCGTTCGTTAAATTGCCGCTACAATGATTTAAATACATGTGTGTTACACAAATCCCGCCTGATGAAGTCTACAATAGTTAGACGGAACGCGTCGGAGAAATGAAGAAGTTTTACTGACAACTTGAAGTTCAAAAGTGCTGCCCACTAGTCAGTCTCATGAGTTTTAAAAATACTGATTCCACAGATTGGGTTCAAGCTGAGGCTCTTAGGCATTTGCCGGGCTGTCATATTGCAAAATCACGCAACCGGAACTGGTATCATCGTAATGTAAGTTATACCTCTCGTTGGTTCAACTACTGAAGAACGCAGCCAGGGTAGAGAGGCTAGGAGAACACAGTTTTACCCGAAACGGATTGAAAAATATAAAAAAATAAAAATGTTAAAAAAATAAATTAGAAATAAATAAATAACAATAAAAAATATTACAGAAAACGCATGTACGCATTGCGGACCTATTTTTTATATAGTGAAGAAAGCGCGCAAGGACGCGCTCTTGACGATCTTAAGAGAAAATAGAAGGTCTGTGAACAGACTGGACAGATTGGACAAAACTCGGTAATAATATTATTTTACGTTGAAGAATGAAGATTGTCCTAAAGATGTTCCGGTTGCTACTTTGAATGGTTTTTGTGTTAAATTTGAAATAGCTTCTCATTTCAGCTGCTTTTAGTGGTGAAATTCTGTTCGAGACTCTATCGTCTGTTCTTCACAGCTACATACCTTTCTGTAATTACATATTTCGGTATAAAAAATTAATCGTTCGAGTTTCTTGTTATTTGGATTCATTAAGTTTTATTTCTTCGGTAGTGTTTATATTAAATTATAATTATTAGTGACCTTGCGTTAATAAAAACATTTATTGTAGGCTCAGCCGGATTAGAAAAGTAGTTTGTGGATCTGTGAAATCAAACCTGATACAAGAAAGTTTTCGACTTTATTCCGGCTTTAGCTTTCCGCGTTTCGCAAAGGCTGAACGTCGTGAACGACCACACTCCGTGTTCGTCGTGCTTTTTGAAGGACATTATTTGTCAATACTTCGCTTTACGGAATTTCTTCCAAAGTTGAAAATGGTCAGTAAAGCATCAGCTTTCAGTCGAAGTCTTCGTGGCTTGAACTGAGATCCCAGGTGTGCCCTTAACTCAAGATTCTGCTCGAAGCTTTCAGGGGAGAAATGCACGGAGCAAAGACGAGATGCTGCAGTTGGCGTGAAATCTCTTCTTTTCATTAATCTCACCCATTCCTTGCATCTCTTCTCGTCTTTAGGGAATGTAAAAAAGCTTACGCCTGATTTTGAACAGTTACTACAGTTAAAAGCAGCACAAAACACCATACTTGTTGATGTTTTGAAACTGCAGAATTTTGTAATTCTCGCTCTTCTCGCGGACTCATGCGTGTATGTGACGTCAAATGTGGTGAGCTTCCCATTTCCGACAATTTTCCGAAGTTTGCCCGAACGCTTCCGTTTGTGGAAGCGAAAAATAAGGCAGTTTTCAAAGTCGAATATCTCGACGACGTTTTGTCCAAATCGTTTCAAACTTAAGAATATGATTATTCATAATATTCCCTATTATTTCTAATCTTACTAAAATTTTGTTGCATTTGACCTTTAAACCCATGTTGAGTGGCGTAAAAATGGCATTCAGGTATACCCCCGCCTTAAGGTTTTAATTTCTCCATACAAACCCTTCTAATTTTGCCTCTGTTCCTTCAGTTTAGAACAGGCGCAAAATTAAAGAGGTTTGTATATGGGACGGTACCAAACTTTGAACCTTTATATCTTCTGTTCTATTCGTGCTAACAAGTTGAAATTTTGTGGCTGATCATAAAGGAGCAATCTTTATCTTATGATGGGATTTTGAAAATAATTTGAAAATTTATGACGTCACACTCTATATTGCAGAGGAAGCTAGTTCAACCATTTACTACATCACAGAGAGACTTGTCGTTTTCCCCATTTCAGGATGCCGGCTAAGAAGAGGAAGGAAATGACTTCAGACGTTGCAGGTAATATTTTCATGTGATCAAGGACAACATGTTTGACATGTTACAATAGTTGGCTACGCATTCTGACCGCTTCGAAATTTGCTTTACTCATTTTTGTGCGAGGGCTAGCTCTGGGCCGTTTAGACGAATTTTCGATTGAATGGTACGAGCACATCCCTGAATAGCTCCTGAATCTTTCTTCTTTTCTGAAGAAAAAGAACAACACATTGAGTGAAAATGTAAGAAATGTAACTTCAATCTAGCTAGTGGCATTGTTTATTGGAGATAAATGCTTAGAAATTATATTAATTTTGTAGTGTATTCCTGAAGTTAGGTTTGAAGTAATTTGCACGATTTTATATATTTACAAGCTGTGCTTGTAAATATAAATTCTCATTAGTTAGATTACCATGTAGTTTTAAAAGAGGCAACTTCAAATAGGAATTGTCCATATTTGTCAAAATTGTACAGGAATATATTTTATATAGTAGATACTACGCGCGCTCTGATTGGCTCAAAACCATTTACCATAACTCTATGGAAACATTAGAAAACTGCCAGGTCATCTGAATCATTCTCTTATTATGAGTTACTCGGGCTTATTAGTGACTCTAAATTATTCATTTATTACTTCATCTATACTGTTGCTGTTGTGTGGCTAACATGCTGTTCCTCTTTTCAGCTTCAGTTAAACAAGGCATACCTGTTGATGAAGAACTAGAAGAGCTTGCAATAGGCGTTTTCCTTCTTGGATGAAACTTGGTCGTCTTCTTCACTGTGAAGAAGCATGGCTAGAAGCACATAAAGAAAATGAGACATTCGTTGGAATGGCATATCAAATGCTGTTGTACTGGAAGCGAAGGGGTGGCTCAGCTGCAACATACCAAGTTTTATACGACGCTTTGTGTTATCCATTAGTCGAACGTAGAGATTTGGCGGAAAAATATTGTTGCGACTTCAGCAAGAATGGTTTGTAAAGATTTACCGGTATATTGTACTCCTATGTCCCAGTCAGAGGGGGGCATACCCAAAGAAAATAGAGATGGGGAATGAAGCCGAGATTCAACGCACAAAAAATACTTATCCCAAAGAAATTATTGAAATATTTTAAACCCCGAAAATAGCCCATATCAAACATATCTCTTAGAACACGACTCACACCCTCCCCCCCCCCCCCACCCCCCCCCCCCCCAAAAAAAACAGGGAAAATGTATGACCCCAAAAATACCAAATTTGCCAATTTCGCATCCCCAACAATACATCTCACCTAGCCGTCCCATGTATTTCTTCATCTCTTTGTATACATTTATTTTTTGTTGATAGGACCGTTCACACTAATGCGTTTTCGTTTGAAAACGCATACTTTTCGATGCGTTTTCGGCGGTAAAAACGGAGGGTTTCGAAAGCGCATTAGTGTGGACGGAGCCTTACAGAATAATTATAAAAGATGGATAAGGAGGTTTACGTGCATTCAAACCCCACGCAGACACCTCCGAGTCGTTATTGTAGTGTTATTTGACTTTCCATTCTTAGACTGCAAGCAGTCCCTCTTTCTTTAGTTGGAGCGAGAGCGGAAATGAAACTGACTTTACGAAGGAAGGGCTGCTTGAAGTTGACTGTGTACTGAAAGCTCAGACATGTTCTTTAGACACTTGACACCCCATTAATTCGGACACTTTCTTTTGTCCATACAGGGTTCGACTGTACATGGTATATATGTTGTAAAATCTCACAAACCATCAATCACTCCGGGAGGACTCCCATATAAAAGCCTGTGATGGGGGGTGGTTATCGGAAATTTTAAAAGGAAGGTACCAGAAATTCATTTTGTGGGTGTGGTTCAAATTTATTTTCATCCCTAAGAGGTACTAATTCTAAAACAAAACTAGTTCCTATCATATATCTTTTACCTTTTACCTTCTACCTTTTACCTTCTACCTTTTACCTTTTACCAACCTTTCAAAATTACCTTTGATGTAGGAATTTGATCTTGGAGCTGGGATTTCATCACTCAAGCTTCAAATGAAAGGGAACCGTGTTAAATACCCCAAATAATTTTCATACAATGGTCCTGTAGTTTTTGTAAAATATTAATATTTTTCTCTTTTTGGTGATAGCATTGCCTACAACGTAAAGACTATTTTTTAATGTTCTTTAACAAAACACTCCTACTTTTTTGTGGCAAATGTCTATATCTATTTTTTTAAATGTACCCTTTTTGTATCAAAGTGGTGTCAATAATATTGGTTTTCGTATCGAGAGAGAACCTCGGCAATTAAAGTGTATATGACAGATATTTTTCATTTTATTTGCTTGATCGAATCTACATAGGATCCTGATATGAACATCGGAAAAAAAATTCCATATCGCTTTTCTTCACCGCGTTTTAGCCGTCTAAAGACGTGAAATTTCATTTCCGGTTAGGTAAAAAGCCGAGTGAGGTGGAGTCCTGGACCGAGTCGGTCGTGACGTCAAAACCAGAACGCCTTCGACAACAACGCAAAGACAGCGAGGAGTTTCGTGGCTTGTAGTGTGTATAACCAGATATATTTTAGTTCAAATTTTGTCTAGAACTGTCAAAACTTACACAAAGTTATGTCTACGGATGATTTTGAGTTTGGGAGCGATTCTGAGCGATCAGACGCATAATTCAGTGTTTCTTCGGAAGGTTCTTACGATGAGTAGACTGCGAGCAGTCTCTTTCTTTTCCTAATGTTTTTAGGGCACGCGTGCGATCGAGCCGCGAGAATCTCTCCTCGTTTTTTCACCTAATTTGCATAATTATAACATTTCCGCTCGCGCCAAAGATCTGAGGAGAAAAGACCGACTGCTCGCAGTCTATACGATGAGTGGCTTCAAGAGTACATGTATACCGCTAGCAGATAACGACAGCGATATAATTTCTCATTCTGAAAGAACGTGAATTTCGGAGCCCGGACATGCTGAAAATGCGTGTGTATAAACTACGCCGTAAAAATAACATTGTTTGTTTACACAATTGCGCTGTTTGAATCGAAATGAGTTGAACCGATTTGTAATAAGCTTTTTAAAGCTTGTAGTTCTCGTTAGTTTATCTTGAGTTTTTCCCTTTTCGAGGACTGTTCATGAGGAGCGAAGCGAGCAGCAACTCGCGAAGCGGCGAGCGACTTTGAAATCGAATGGATTTTTAGCACGAAGATCGCGGCACGCTCCAAATGTAAATAGTGTCACAGAAGCGGTCACGACTAAACAAGGTTTTTTTCCTTCTTTTCGCTCCTAAAGGTATTTTGTTTTGAATTTTGATTTCAGTGTCTGTTGTCCTTGCGGAAGAAGCAACAACTGCTCAATCTTCGGTAGAGGCAGACCAATGTGTACAATGTGATATGTCAGGGGCACCCAACGACAAACTTTTCCTGTAGGTGTCGGAACGTCGTTTTTACGTTATAATTGTGCTTTTTGTGCAGTTTAATGGCTTATTTTTAAACGCTAAGAAAAATGTATCTTTTCGGATACGTTAGCTGGACTTTCATACTTCAGAAAATTTTAGGGATTGAAATTTTATTTCCTGAATTTATGAGCTGCTTTTGCCTTTCCGAAGATCCTAGCTGACCTGTTTTTGTACCTAAAACGACATTTTTATCTCTCCGAAAACAAAAGGCATTAATTTTCCCATATTAAGAAAGTTCGAGATGACATTTCCCTAACCGAATATGGTTGTCGAAATGGTGCAAAATTCAGGATCAATATTCATTCACATTCACCGAAAATAACCATTCACATTCACGATCAATATTTTGATTCACAAATAAAACAGTTCACATTCAACATTTATATTTACATTCAGGATCAATATTTGTTCACATTCAAGCGACAACCATTCAACTGAGAGAAATATTAATTCAAGGTTGATATTCATTCAATGGCTATGCATTTATCCGCATGATTATATTGGTTCACATTCACAAATTAATTTTGTTCACGGAATGGTGCAAAATTCACGAAATATATCCATTCAGCAATTACTGCGCATCACATTTTACGCACACCACGTGAGTCAAAACAACCTCGTACCCAGACCCCGCGTCCCCCTTTACCATTTACTGCTCCCAAGTCCTGAAACCAACATCATCAGGAACTCTGGAACTCTCTAAGTTATCGCGGAGCGATAGCATGGAACAGCCTAGACAGTAACGTATCAATGTCAAGCAACATCGGCATAATCAAACAGAATATATCAAAATTTAATACTGACAAAATAATGTTTGACATCAATGTTGCGGTGACCAACATAGGAATCCCAATTTTGTATATTTTTAGATTTTCTTAACATAGTAAATTTTTAGCTATTTCTCCCTCTAAATAATTTAGATTTCATAATTAGGTAGATCTTTTTTTATACTTTTTATAATTTTATACACGACCCCACTAGCTCTACTGATTTTTTTAATCGTGGATAAATAAATAATTTACTATTACTACCAGGGGGGGCAGGCAGCGCCCTTTGATCTTGCCGCTTTTCCGCAATACATGATCGCACAAGTAAAGAAATCTGTCAATCATTCGAGAAACGTACCTCTACGGGAGTTTGCTGTGGAATTTTCATCCATGGTGTCCCACAATGACCAAAGTTCAGTTAAACAGCGACCGAATCGTTCCCATAGATGTTTGGACGTGGAATCGCCAAAATATTTCTGAACGAACACAAACGCACGTTATGTCAGCCATCGTCCGCCATGTTTATTTTAAACAAACCAGTACTTAGTCTCGCTCGGCCAAATTTCTAAAATGTGCAATCATATATACTAGGTCCCAGGCCTCGCTGCTAGCCCCCCCTGATTACTACTATTACTACTACTTCGCACGCGCTCGCCCACTCGATCCCTGAGATAAACGAGGGACTGCTCGTAGAATTGGGTGGGGGACTCTACAGAGCCTTCAGCAGGTTCAAGTGCTGCTTCTTCTTTCCTTGTCACGACGGGATCGGCACTCAGCTCTGTAGAGAGTATATGAGCCTCCTTCTTCAGCTCCAAACTTTCGTCTGGGACATTTCCATGCACTTCCTTTGGCCAGCAGGTTTCCGGTTGGCACAGAAAATCCGACCCACGCAGTCAGCGGTGGTTGGCAGTCAGTAATGATGGGCTCAATCCTCGTGACACATCGTCGGCAGGATTAAGGATACCAGCACGTGATTCCAGTCTTGCTCAAGAGAGTTTTCCTTGATTTCTTCGACCCTATTCGCCACGTAAGTTTGAAATCCTCTCGTAACATCCTGTTCAGGCGGGTTGACAGGACCGCTGCCTGTAATTTTAGCCTCGGAATACTTGTAAACTTCACCGGTGCGTTCCTAGCCTTACCCATGATGAAGGCGCAATGAACTAGACCATCAGGGTACTCGATCCGAAGATAAGATGATTAACGTGGACAATACACTTAGCTATAGGTAAAAACACAAGCTAATTTACAGGTAATGCCACGATTTAAAAAGATTATAAAATATAAAAATTAATATATATATATACACAGTTAAATTGATTAAAAAGACAACGTTAATGTGGTGTAATTAAATACACCATATACACCAATTATGATACACCATATCCTACTTCCGACGCATCACAGAATACATGGAGTTGCATGCAACTTATATTCAGAAGTGTCACCGCCTGGCGGGAAGTAGCATCGTGGGATACGCAGCTCTGACATTGAAGGCAGTTGAGCCTTCCATGACCTCCATTAAACAGGAGTTCTTCGTTCAATGGCTTGTCCCAGACCTACATTGGCTTTCCACAGCTCCTGAACCAAACTTCGCGCGGCAAAAACTACAGGTGCTGCAAATCCCAGCGGATCAAACAAAGAGCACACACTGGACAAGATTCCCCGTTTCGTCTCAGGGCGATCAAGTTGTCTTATTTCAAACCCTGGGTTATCCTCCGGGGGGGTGGGGTACTCCCTATAATGGACTATACGGGGAGGCTCTGCCCGAAAGGGGTCCTTTTTTAGGCTCGAGGTATATGAAAGGGTAGGGATTTCACGAGTTGGAGTATAGAAAAGGGTAGGGGAAACTGTCATTTAGGTATGAGGTGGACTGCAGGTTTGAAGTTCTTAGCCATCGTAAGACAGCTTCCTTCCACTTCCTTCTGGGCATATATATTGTTCATTAAGTCATTCCAAGGGTATAGAAAAGGGATGCAGTGTTTCTACTGTAGGTATGTGAAAGGGGTACCATTTTCATAATTTATATGGAAGGTATATGAAAGGGGTACCATTTTCTATGGAAGGTATATGAAAGGGGTACCTTTTCTGTCAAAAATTGTATATAAAAGGGTAAGGGCTTCTATCCCCTTCTACAAACCAGCGTACCCAGAGGGCCCTTTCAACAGGTACTTCATCTAAGTCAAGGTCAAGTTTTACATATTGGTACATTTCGTAGCCGGCCGGTCTGCAAAACAACAACGTCAAATGACCAATTTCACCTTATTTTGAGAGAACAACTGTGCACTGACGTCTAGAGCGTCTAACTCGAAAAGTTCAAAAAAGTTCAAAATGAAATTTACACCGATGCAAAAGCGAAGGTTGTTCTATGCATACGCCGAAAATTACCGTTTTGTTTGATTTAGATCGCACGCAATTAACGTCTGTCCGTTCGCGCCCACACTAAAAGAGCAACGCGTTTCGAAGCAGCTCGACTTATTTTAAATAAAATCGTTGTTGATTTTACATATTGAACCCGTTCTTTATTGCTTACAGCTTTACCAACATGTTGACATGTTCATTCTACAAAAACTAAGTGGAGATCCCGTACCGTTCTCTTGTAGCAATCCCTTTTCTGCATCAGCTATTGAACGCGAGCGGGGGCGCTCAAACCCAGTCTCACTCCGGATCAAACATCGCACAAGAGCGCAGTGGTCGTTTCACCGCCCATCCATCCCAGCGCCCTGTTTGAAACCAATCACAGAGCGTGGTAAAGTAAAACCAAAGCAACTCCGGGTTACTATCGACCCTCAATTGAAAACCGCTCTGTGATTAAAATCAAGTTGACTGATGTAAAAGAACAAAGGAAAACCTTAATATCTACATGGATGGAGAGAAAGATAGTGATCTTCGAAGAGAATTTCACTGTGAAGTGATCTTTCAGTTGTACCGTCACGAACGCTTGACGAACTGCCGTTCATATCCGATATTTATTGTGCTGATTTTAAAAACTTAATTCAGTCGGTTTTGGTTAGTTACGACAATCATTAGAAAACCGTTAGGTTATCTGCAGAAAAAGTGAGTGTGTTATGGTAACACTAAAAAAGGGTAAATTCTTGCAGCTATGTGAACACCAATCGAGTGTTGCAGTAACACTAAATAGGGTGTATATTTACACTGAAATAGTGTAATTTCTAAATTATTCTGATCTGGAGTGTGTTAACAAACACCTACACAGTGTTACGACGACACAGAATCGGGGTAATTTTACTCCCACCAAACAGAATCAATTTACACCAAAGTTGTGTAAAAACACACCACAACGGTGCTATCTAAACATCATTTTAGTGTTTGTTATACACTAAAAGGTGTATTGTTGACACCAAAATGGCGTAAAACCCCTTGCAGCTATGTACACACCAAAATGAGGTAAATTTACACCTTTGAGAATTTTACATTCACTTAGTGTAAAATGACACTTCCAGTTGTGTTTTAACTACACCTTTCATGTGTAGCGTTAACACTGTTTGTAGTGAAATACAACACTAAAACTATGTTACTTAAAGTTATTAATTATCACTACTGCACACGACTGGTATCACTAATGACCAAGTTTATTTCGCAGTGACAAAAAAAAACACCATACACTATCTCTTAAAAATAACTGAAAAACATACTTACTGCAGGCAACTAACCGTTCCATTGGATTTTTGTTTTTCGAATTTCAGTATACAGCATTAATTTGGGAAACAAAACTGACATACATTTTGTTACATCACTTCTTACCAATCACTATCCCGCAATAGAATACAAAGTAGCAACTCCTTTGCCTGTTGAATATTCAATATTGCAAAACAAAAAGTAACAATAATAAAGCGTTTGGGCACTCGTATGCTCCCATTTGTTTTTATCTTGATCAGGAGATCCTGCTCCAAGATTTCTTCTGGGGAATACAGTTCTACTTGGCCTATAATAAAAGGGCGTATTCACTCCTTCAAGTTGAGCCTTCTGCTAAGGCCTTCGCATCATCGGCATTCTGCAAGAAACAAATCCAGTCAATGTAGTAATCAATACCAACTCTTCAAGTGCTAGTGTTCCATAGTCATCCAGTTTTCTTGCTCACATTTTGTTTGTACCACATTTTAATTTGGTAAAATTTATCCTGAGATTTTTCCGTAGCGAGCAATAATAATAATTATTAGTATATACCAAACCAGTGAATAGTGCTTTTCGCGCGTTCTGATTGGCTAGCTCGGAGGTGAATAGTCTTTGCTATTCACCTCCGAGCAAAACAAAATAGCCGTGCGTTTTGCTTCTTTGATCAAAGCAGAAATTACTTCGTGCTACACGTCACTGTGTTATCAAAAATACCTGAAGATATTTAGGGGGTGATTACATGGCGAATTTCAGCCCGGGCTGAAATCTCAGCCCGGTTAGGGGGCTGGAATTTTGTTGCGATTACATGACGAAGTTCAGCCCGGGCTGAAATTTCAGCCCGGGCACCAAATTGCGCGGGAAGAGTCATCAGAGAATCAGGGGCGATTTGAATAACCTGCAACTTATTTACATATCGGCTGAACGTTTGTAGAACGAAGCATAAAAAACCCCAAAAGGATCCATTCTCATTCAATGTCATGCAAATAAGATACCGGGTATTCCACTGGAACCTTTTTTCCTTTGCTGTTGCGATCTTGTTTAAAAACACTGGAGTGATTTTACAATAACCGGCAACTTATTTACATACCATACCGGCTGCACGTGTGTATAAAAACAAAAGGACCATTCTCATTCAATGACATGCAAATACATTGCCTGGCATTCTACAATTTAGCCAAAACACAATCACTGCGCATGCCCAAGTTCACTTTTCAGCCCGGGCTGAAATTCCATTCCGATTACATGGGGTTTTTCAGCCCGTTTGGCCGGGCTGAAAATTCCAGCCCGGTTTCTCAAACCGGGCTAGAATTTTAAGCCCGGGCTGAATTTTAGCCAGGGCTGAAACCTTGTCCATGTAATCGCTAACTTCATTTCAAGAGGATTTGATTCGGAAGCCGGGCTGAAATCTCAGCCCCCCTAACCGGGCTGAAATTTCAGCCCGGGCTGAAATTCGCCATGTAATCACCCCCTTAGAGGTGATCATTTGTAGCAAGTTTTTAGTCGTGTCACTAAATAAAATCGCCAAAAATGTCGTACAAAATGTTTTGTTTACTATCGAGCAAATAGCTAGAGTAAGAACGTGACACTGGCGCTCAGTTGTAAATAATTTCGAACAGCTTTAAAAGTCTTTGAAGTGGTTCCAAACGCTGTCCAGTCCAACTAACTTTAAAATGCAATTCCTACCTGAAATCCTGAATACAGCAGTGTCTTTCAAAAAGCAAGAAGTCCCTGCTGCCAACGATTTAGTTTTGTATTCGGATCGACTAATCTCGGTCTCACTACGCTAGAAAATATTCCTGTTGCCGTATCATGATCAAGAACTGCCCAAATGCTGTGGCTTCTCCAAACTTTACTGCTTCTCCCTTCCGGTAAATTAAAAGCAGTAACACCAGACGGTGGATGCAGTCACATCAGTGAGAGAAATAATTGAACTGGAATTACGAAAACGTCTTCGGTTAGGCAGCATCTTGACCATCTTGTTCAGTTTATAACGGCACTTGCAGCTTCAACATCAGTTTCTCAGGCAATAGAAACTGACAGAACTTGTAAAATACAAGAAAATAGAACTCGTCGCTTTTGGTCCATCATTAAAAACGGAAAAAATAATAATTTTCCCCTTGAAATCATCAAAATCCAACATACGAGACATGTTGATCGCCTGATGTTGTCATGTGACTTTTCCCGTGCTGTCCTTGGTCGCGCGTAGGGTTCCACTTTTAAAGGATTTTTCCGATTTTTCGCGGTAAAATAAATCTATAATTTTGGAGCTAGCTATTTCACTGGTTTGGTATATACTAAAACAATTATCCACCTCCACTTCGGCGGATAATTGTTAATTATTCTACTGTACATTTTTGGCATTTTTCTGCCTGCTTTTGATCATTTATAGCCTGCCTGTCATCCCATTTGGCCTCTATAGCAAGAGCTCTTCCACATTATTGCACTTCAGAGAATGCAAATATTTTTTATCTCTGTTTTTCACCAATAGACCGATTTGATATATTAAAATTATAACTTGACTCTGAGGCTTAGGGAAATAAAACAAAATAAATTATTTATTCATCCCTCAACCTCGATGTGATTTCTTTTCGATTTCTTTTGTTTTATTCTCCTAAGCCTTGGAGCTATTGCTACAGGAAACTGTAAACAGACCAAATTGCTTATCGAAAGCAAACTTGGAAAGTTTCACATGAAGCTCATGTGATTCAAAGTGCTATTTTTGAGCTATTTTTTTTAGAAAAATAGCTTCTTAGCTGTCGTGTTGGACGATGTAGTGAGGTATGTATGTATGTATGTTTGTCCGACCAATCAAAATCGGACTACCATCAACAACACTTAGTTCAACAACCAATGAAATTGCCGTTTGTAAAGCTGCGTGGTTCTGAGAAGAAGAGCAATTTTAGGACTGCCATCTTTCTCTGTGTGTAAAGACCGGCATATAACTAAGACATCGATCCCTTCGAGAAGATGAAGGCAACCTAAGCTGGTGATTAGCGCCAGAAAAGGAAAACCTAAACGAGACCAATACTGAACTTGACATTTGAAAGTATGAATGGACGCCGATTCAGCACGCAGTAAGAACTTCTATCAACCACGAAGGAACAAACATAAAGGAGAAAAAACAGGGGTGTTACGAAAACTACGACCCTCGAAAACTAAGACTAGTATCCTTTGTATTGTTACTGTTATGTTCATTCATGAGATTTTACCAGAAACCTTTATTTTCCTCGGTTCCGCGCTAAAGTAACTACTTTGAATATTCGAGAATTCGGTGACGATGCCTTTATTTGCTAAACACGCGCTATTGCGTTGCATAGATTTTGCTGTTGAGTGCAGAAATTTTCACGGGAAGTGGTAAATTCGTGAGCAGATATTTTGAAGCCAAGTTGAAATATGCTTACGCAAAATATTAATTTCGGTAAAACAGAAACGGAATGTAATGTGATACTTTTGGTTGTAATGTAGGCGTGTGTAACCTGATACTTTTGTTTTTCATGCAAAGGATGTAACCTGATACTTTTGTTTTTCGTACAAACGCTTGTGATAATTGAATTAGTTCTTGTTTCTCAGTTGGATAAATATCTGCGTGTTGAATAAAATAACATCTTTTTCTCTTCAATTATCACAAGGATTTTCAATATATGGTATTTATTTCCAGTTTGGTGCAAATTTGCTGCAGTAGAAATATGGATATCGAAAACAAAATATAATTTTGATACACTTGTTTTCAAGTAAATTTAATTAAATTACATGAAAGAGCCTAAATTTTAATAAAAATGATGTTTTTCTTTGGAATGAAATCAAAGAGATTGTTTTCCTTCAAGGTACTGTGAGAATTTGCAGTTCTTGGTGTTCTGCTAATTTTTGTGACTTGTCATTAAATTTTAGCATTTTGTATTTGATTAATAAAATGCATTACAACATGTCAGGGTCAAAAGGTCATAAAACCAAATTTACATGAATGCTTTAAGCAGGACTCGCAGGCTTTTAATTATACGATGATAAAGGAGAACAATTTACTATTTGAAACAACACATTGTACTGGCACAAATATTTCTTGATGAACCCACAACACAAATGGTTAATGTTTTAATACCTAAAATAAAATACTTTTGTTGACCCTTGTCATGTGGTAAACGCAGGTTTGTTCAATTGTCACGCATTCGTTTCCAACTGTTTCTTTGCCTGGTAGTTAAAGGAAGATGTAAAAACAACTGCCCCTCACAGGACCCGTGTTTAGTTTTATAGTAGTCAACTATTGGAGGTGGGAATTTGCACTCTCAGGGTGGGGTAGGCTCAGTCTCCAGCTGTGGGTGTTTCGGTGTGCCAGCGATCCTCTCCACCTGGATTCGCGGACTGGGGGAGCATGGGTAACTGACTGCTCTGAACATTCAACCCTTCGAGTCTTTGAGTTTGGACCAGTCGGTAACAAATGTAACTTTTCAAAATGTTTGGAAAAATATTCTTTAATCTCAAAACACCAATGCAGGTCCAATCTCTTTTTTATTTATTTCATGTTACGCTTTTAACATAATAACTGCATTATTTTCTAAATCGACGACACCAAACGTTATTTTCCTTTTTTAACTACAATTCGCAATTTAAAACTTAAACCACTCCAAGTAAAATTAATAAAATATAAAAAACGTTTGAATAATTCTCTCGACTGGAAAACATTCGATCGTCCATTGAATATAATCAACTTGTCCTGCACACAAAACTGTTGGCCGGGAAAATAAGCCACATCGCTTGAGTTTTGATAACTTAAAATACACTATACTAAAGCCAATCTGCCAACTCAAAAACAACCAACATGATCTACAAGTTTTCCAATCACATCTTTTCATGATCCATAACACCATTCTTTACCACTCCAAAAAATAGCTCTTGCACGCATTGGCGTGCCCTATGTTTACTTACAGTTTGATACTAGCTATTCAAAGTCATAATTGACAACTGACGTTTTCAGTATTACTGGCCTTCTTCAGGGTAACAAAACTTGCTCTTTTTATTAACCCTAGTGATCAATCTGTAAATTATTGTGCTTTATTTGCAGTAGCAATATATCAATACACACAAAATAAACAAAACAACAAGAGCTGTTTATGCTGATGTAGTAAACAAATGCCACAGAAATGCCCTTGAGCAAAAGACAGACTGTCCTTACTGCATTCACCTTCCTTTATTCCTTAATCCCCCTCCCCCCTCCCCCCCCCCCCCCCCCCCCCCACCACACACACATACGCCCTTACAAGTTTATCATATCTGAGGAATCTAAAGTAATGAAAGGACAGACAGAACTCTTTTCCATAGTCATCCAGGACTGAAATAACTTCCTTTTTCACATTCACTATGACTTTGAAACCACAGGTTAATTTGGAAAAAAAAATCCTTATTTTTCAGTGGAAAGCAATTTTAATACAATGTACTGTCACCTATCTCTTGCCTTGTTCCTGTATATTCTTTGATTTCCTGGCTGCATTGACTCTTTTGACAGCTTTTTTTTTATTTCGTTAGTTTGCCCTTCACTAATTTCTAGCCGGCCCGTGATGCCATTTGGCCTCAAAAGAGTTCTTCCAATATTTGCCTCTCACATTTTTAACTTCAAAGAATACAAACTACTTTTTATCTTGTTTTTTTACCACTTGTTACCATCTGTCAATTCACATGTTCCCAGTAATGGGTGGTTATAAATTCCACCCAACATTGGAGCTGGTAAAAGGTGGAAACCCACCTTACACAACTATGGTTTGAATGATCCACAACATGATGAAGTGATAGAGGATAACAGTGGCCCTAACAACTCTCGTGCAATCATATACTGTGACAATGATTATTACATGTCTTGAGTAATCATGTTCAAAAATTAGATCACTTTTTAAAACGAAAGTAGGAAAACTGTAAACAGACCAAATTTCTTATCGAAAGCAAATCAAACTTTCGAAAGTTTCACATGAAGCTCAATCCATTCAAAAGTGCCCTTTTTCTAAGCCTAAATGATCATAACTGCCTGTAATTGTGCCTTGCAATAGCAATACTACATACCAGTACGCAAATAGATAGGTGACAAGATAACAAAAAAACAATAACCCACCCCCTTACAAGTTTATCATTTTTAGACCTTTTTAGTGCGGGCGGGAATCGCCAGTAATGAAGGAACACCCAAGTGCTATCCTTGAATGTTATCAGTTAAAGTTTACAATTAATAAATAATAAATACTGTTTACGCAGAAATTCTCACCATTTTTACCGATTCTTGGTTAAATTGCTTACATCACTCATCAGATTACATACAAAAGTGCTCCCTGCTAACAGAGTCTCCTTTTCCGCTCCTGTTCATAATAACGAAAAAAGAGACTCTGCTAGCTGGGAAACAACAGAGTTTATACAACAATGTTTTTGAGGTCATAAATAAATAGTCAAACAGACACAAGGTGCGTTGCGTGATGGTTTCGCAATACAAATATAGCGTCAAGTTACAGGACTGGATATTACAATCACGTATTTTAAAAAACACACCTCGTACATTGAATAAGTTTCTGATTATATTCTGCCCGTGTATGTATGAGTTTTCGACACACGGAAAAGGCCTTTCTTTTAATCACACCCTATTGTATTTACATTTTTGCGCGGACTGTATAAAACCCTTTCTATTCCAAGTCAGCGGGACAAATTACAATTTGATGTCTGGAAAATAAAATAAAAACAGACTGCACGCTTCAAGCAAGAAAGCTACATCCCTTAAATTTGGTCAGGCAATTGCCTAGTTTCTTTACGTTGGCAGTTGATATTTTGTTTAGAATTCAGATTTTACGGAAATTGTTTCACAGACGTGTACCTATAAACCCCAAAAATGGCGGCCAACTGACGCCCTTGCGCGACAAGTAAGGTCGATCCATTCGATTCAATTCAAGCATAAATCTATTTATCTAATGGCCATAACGACAACTGAAATATTACAACGAAAGCTCTCAATTAAAATAAGTAAATCTGTAATTCTCGCTACAAACGGAGAGCCACTGTGGTTTCATAGGATGGGCTGAATTCAGAAAATTGAAATTTGAATTGCACAGACAGAAAAGCTTTTGAACACCAGGAGAACCAGACCGCAAACGTTTTATACAGATAACAAAACAATGGAAATTAAAGAAAGAAATAATTAAGTTTACCTTTTGTCCCGCTTCGTTCCTTCGTAT
>MU825398.1:3236184-3267026 GCA_029204205.1 Desmophyllum pertusum
TTGTTTAAAACGCATAATGGACATCATTGAAGTAGATTTATTGCCTGTAGACTGGGATACTTACAGTTCTATGTCAGCGTTTTCGGGATCTCGTTCGTGTACATTTTCAAAACGCTAGTTCTCACAAGTATGATCCACATCAGGGTTAATTTTCAAGGATTATTTTTTCTGACCAGGATTGGACTTTTGACAAGGAGCTGGCATAGCTGGAGATTGTATGCATCTCAGAGGGTGTTTAAGACCAGCTGAAAGAAGTTGCCAGGTAAAGTATGTTTCTTATTTAATTTTTATAGAGCAACGTCGAATTTGAATTTAGGCTGACTATGTCCCAAATGAATCTAGACAGGCTGGATTGATTCAGACACCGAGCTTAATTGATATTGAACAAATTTCGGCTCATGTGAAGTTCGACGTTCTGAATCAAAGCCGGGCCCGCAGCCGTATATACCCGGCTGAGTCAGACGAAAAGAAACGGCTGAGTCAGACGGAAAGAACGGCTGAGCCGATCCGAATTCAATCAGCCGTTCCGAATTGATTCAGACGCTGTACTTCACAAGAACTTAATTGGTCGAATTAGATTCGAAGTACGGCGTCTGAACTGGGCCTTAGTTCTTTTTTATGATGTTTAAAAAAAAAAAAAACAGTGCGTACTGCCCCAAATTATTGACTTTAACAAGCTTATTGATTAATTTTATCATTGTTATTTACGTTATAGAGTTCATTATGAAGAACATTTACAAGCCAGGTTGTTTGCTGTGTGGAAGGAGAACACAAACCAAGCTGTTATGGCCCACAATCTAACATCGTGAGTTATATTTTCAGTGTATTTGTAATCAAAATTTTGAACGTTTTGGGAAACCATTAAAACGTTAACGTTTTGAAAGCTGTTTACTGGCTTTCGCGTTTCACTCCGCGGCCGTTTTAGTGCATGTCTCTCTCGTGAGTGCGTTCAAGTTGCTACTATGTATTGCAATAAATCTTAGTCCAAAAACCGTTACCAATTTTCCACTTTACAGGAAACGAATAGTGGTAAAAGCCTTCTATTGCTGGAAGAACTGGACGCAATATGCAAAGTAAGCCATTTGTGAGCTATCTACATGTAGTAGAGTAAAGCCATTTGACGGTTTTGCGCGAAGCCTTCGCTTTTATTTATAATTATTGAGGCTCAAAATTTATTTTTAATCTTTTTTCTTTTCCATTTTGTGTCATAACAGAATTATTCGACTGCGGTTCCAAAGCATGTGCCAAAGAATACCATCGTCACAAGTTGGTTAAACAGTCCTTCCATCACTGGCAGGTTCGTCTGATGAATCGACAGGCAGATAAAAGTTACAGAAATGGACTACAAAGGTCAGTGAGCTGTTTTTAACGATCTTTTTTTAAACCTCTTCACTCTTTCTTTATCTCCCTCTTCAACGGACCCTGTGATGGGCCTGTAGTACAAATTTGCAAGGTTTGATTGTCATTGAAAACCAAAGTACAGTCGAAACTCCCGTAAGCGGACACCCTCGGGAAGCAGAAAAAGTGGCCGCAACTGGAGCTGGCCGCTTACGGGAATGTGTAAATACAGAGTTTGTATGAGCTAGAGTTCAAACCGGGTTTTGTCACGGCGGCCGTAAGTAGAACTGTTCGCTTACGAGAGTGTCCGCTCAGAGAGCTTCCACTGTACTTTTATAGCTTTAATTCCAGTGCCTTTAGACTCACTTAGTCAAAGTGTGTGTTCTCTGTCTGTAGGAAGATTTTCAAGTTGTGGTTTTTGCGATACAAGAGGAAAGTCATTCATCGTCACCTGTGCAAGGCCTTGGCCAAAAAGGTAGCGAGACAATGTTTGAGATAAAATAAACGTTGTATCCGTGAGGCTGAGGGTTCTAGCCTGCGAGCAGGCTCACGTTTGGGTGAAAAGCCGCGAGAATCACGCGCGAACTCCGTGTGATTCTCGCGCGCCGCTCGTGCATGGACCCCAAACGTGAGCCTTCTTGCAGGTTATCCTTATTCTTGAGCAAACACAGTTTACTCTCATGTCGCTCTCTCCACTCAAGGTGTATAAATGTCACTTTGACTACTAGGGTTTCATCCACAGACCCAAAAGTTAGAACTACCTTGTACAGCATAATAAACATTACCACATGAAAGTACTGCTCAATAGCTTTCATTTGAATGGTCACACACTGGGTTTCATCCACAGACTTAAAGTTATAGAACCACATTACGTGACTCAAAAGTTGATGAAAGGGTTAATGAAATATGAATTCATAGTTTTGAATCTTATTTTTAGGGAAAGAAGCGCCGTTTCTTTAACAGATGGTCAAACTTCACGAAAACAGCAGACAGAAAGGAGAAGAGCTTTTGTTGGTTCCTTGGAACACATGCTAACAGGCATGATGCCTAAATAACTGGAGACAGCACGTGAAAATGAAAAAAGCTCTCAGGTCCAGTTCAGATGTTAAAATCAAACTATTGTTAGGTTTCCTATATGATCTAGATATGTTTATACATGATCGCGCCAAAACTACATGTAAGTGTCATGGCCCTTTTAACAACAGTACTCGACAAATGACTGCAGAAACCATTAGAAAGTCAGGATGAATAACTGGCGAGGATGGAAATTTTTCGGTTTGCATCTCAGAAGTCTCTTGAGTGAAGAAAGAATTGAGCACACGAAGGTCCTTACATCCTGACCTCAAAGATGAGGAGAGGCTTTATAAGATTGTAATGTTGTTGGATTTCTTTAAGAAATTGCCCTCTTTCATTTAAAGGAGTCATGTCACGATAATTTAAGTCATTTTTGCGAAGGGAAAAAATCACCTTCAAATTGAAGATAGTCTCAAAATAATAGTTTACAAAGGTAGAAAAACACCAAATAGGTGATAATAAACCAAACAGGAACAAGGATGGTTGAGGAAAGGAGAAGATTAAGACGGATTGCGAACGGCGAACTTGAAAAAATTGGCAAATTTTTTCAAGATGCGCCATCCGTGAGGTAGCTCCTTTAAGGTCAGTTAATTTGCGAGAACAGTTTTGAGCAAAATACGTCTTTCACTTGTTTAATTACGGTTGAACCTCTCTACAATGGCCACCCTGCATGGGCGTAGGTTTTTTAAGTGTATGAATCGGCGCACGGTCGGGACGAAAAATCCTGGCTGTTGTAGAGTGGTGGCCGTTATAGAGAGGTGGTGCTTGTGGTACTGTATTTCACAGCATGTACAATGTACAAACAAATTGGAAAATGGGTATCAATTCTTGCTTGATTCAATGTGGAGAATCTTCAAGGTACGGGTTCTCTTATGTCTTCGTATACAGGAGTAAAGAACTACAGTTGACCAGAAGAAGAATCACCTTGCTTCAAGAAAAATGATGGATCGGTGGCTGTTTGCCATGAAAGTTGTGAACTTCAGAAAGAAAGCAAGAATGAACTGGTCAAGACGCTGTACAAGGTGAGAAGCAACGAGAGTGACCAACATGTAATTTCTCCTTACAATTATCAATACATTGTCAAGCAGACGGGTGATGAGAATAAAGAAATTCATCAACTAGGGGATATTGTCTTGACTCCTCAACGAACCAGATGCAAAACCAAAGCCAATGGCGATCTGGTCACACGCGTTTTGACTTTTCCCGCGCTTGGAACCGGTCACGTGTATTTGCTTCGAGCCGTCATTGGTTCATTGTGTTGTCTATATGTTTCTTGTGATTGGCCATTGTGATTGCTTTGGTTTTAGTTTTACGACACTCAAACGAAAAGCGCGTTAATTGCATATTTTTTCGATCACAACTAATTTATTTATTTTTAATGTAAAAGAGAGTTCAACATGCCACTACTCGCATTTTTTACACCACAAATAATTGCATCTCAACAGGAAAGCTTGTGAAGCATGGAAGGTTCTGTTGAAGAGGAAATACCTGGAGCAAAGATTGATCGACAATCGCAGCATCTGGCAACGTTTTGACTATGAAGAGTATGTGCCTGTAGTAATTGTATACCTACAGATATTCTAATGACGCAGAAGTTCCAAGCTTTTAGCAAAAATCAGTCAGTCTGTACTGCAATTTCTTCAGTGCAGCCTATAATTATTATGAATGCTCTCCATATTTGGCAACTCGTATGGTTGCGTAGCTGTCACTGAATAGCTGAATATTTTTTTACAACTTTCCATTGGTTTTCCAAACTCTCAGCCAATCAAAGAGCCAAACACTCGCACGTGCAATTTATCGACACGTGACTACTTTGACTTCACCGTCACTAACTTAGTTTTTGATTTGCCAAGCAGTGAAACGTAAGTGATTGACTTTTGTCGCTTTGGGCGTCTTTAAAAGTGCTATGACTGAAATAGTTTGAAATGATTTCTTGAAACTCTCTTGCTCAAAGTAACCACAGTTTCTCGCCTGTTTTTCATGTACTTCCGTGCAAACATTCGAATTAATTGAGTGAGGTTTGTTTAGGTCTATTTTTCAAAAGTTTTCCTTCACCAAAAGCGTTTTTCTTTTGTGATTTGTTAACTGGCGTTTTGTTTATCAGGGACATTCAAGAAATGGCGACAGCAGAAGCGAAAGGTAGACACAGAGAATGACAAGGCATTCAGAGCAAGAGCTATTCTGACACGGAACTACAAAGCACGCGTTCTACAAGCGTGGAGAGTTGTGAACCAAGAACAGCAGATTATCTCACCCATGGTGGCCAGGAGAGAACGCAAAGAAATGGCCAAGTATGTTGACAATGTTTTGCTGGCATCGGGCGACCCGGTGGCCTAATGGTTAGCGCGTTGGACTCCGGATCGAGCGGTCCGGGTTCGAGCGCTGGCCATGCAGGGTCACTGTGTTGTGTTCTTGGGCAAGACACTTTACTCTCACGTGCACAGTGCCTCTCTCCACCCAGGAGTATAAATGGGTACGATTAAATAAGACACAGGAATAACTGTAAAGTGTAATGTTCTTTCAGGGTGTTTGATGCGTGGAGATTACACGTGCACCGTCAAAAGAATATTGTCGATCAAAAGACAAGAGCAACTGAGAAAATACTTGACAAGCACTTTCTGTTTTGGAGGTAGATTAAAATAGCTTTCATTGAATGGTCACACACTAGGGTTTCATCCACAGACTCAAAAGTTACAACCACATTTATTGACTCTGGGAGTGAAAGGGTTAACGTAACGTAACGTAACATAAAATTTCAGTATTCATTTGATATTTTGTCGTGGTTTTGGCAAATTGCGTGTGACATATTAATTTTTATCTTCTTTTTATTGCCGCCAGAGATCGAGCATATCTTCGTGTGAAAGAAAGAGAAGCGAAAGAAACGCTACGAGAGAGTAAACTGTCAAGGGCGTTCATAGCTTGGAGAAGTAAGAACAGATATTGTTTTAATTGATTTAACTTGTCTTAGAGCGGTTTTCAATGTATTGAGTGTAGTAAAACCAAAGTAATCCTTCTGGCCAATCACAACAGACGAAAACAACACAATGAACCAATCAGAACTCGAAGCAAATACACGTGACCGGCGCCGAGCGCGGGAAAACGCTGTGCGACCAAGTTGCGATTGGTTTTAGTTTGGCATCTGATTGGTTCAGAAAGTGGCCAGCGAATTTTTCGAAACCAATCAGAGAGCGTAGTAAAGCAAAACCGAAGCAAGCGCATGTTTACTAAATCAACACTCAGTTGAAAAGCGCTCTGTACTGTAAATTGCTTTAGTTTTTGTAATATTTGATGTGTTCGGTGTAGCACTTAAAACATGGTTTTGAATTCCACAGCTCACGTCAAGGACCAACGACACAACAGACTGAAAATACGAGCGCGGAGATTTGAGCTGATGGAAAAGTTTTACTCTCTGTGGAAAGAAAAGGTTCAGCACAGGGCCGAGGAGAAGGTCGAGGAGACTGGGAAGGAGGTAAAATGGCCGCTATATCACCCTCGTCACTCCATAAAAACGCTTGAAATTTTACACAACTTCCTAATTTGACCTGAGAGATGGATGACCTAATTACAAAATGCTGGGAGTGTATTTCTGTTTATCAGATACCATGTAACAAATAATAACTTAAATTTCTCTCCACGCATCAATGTAATATTCTTTTGTTTAATATTTGCAGGCTCGCGGTTTGCTACTGGTCAGGTGGTCTTTCAAATTTTGGCGGACATCTGCTGACCAACAAAAGAGTGTCGCTTGAGACAACAAGAAACCGCTGACCAGTTCTACACGAACACGATTACGAGGAAGGTCTGGGCCGTGTGGGTCAGGAGATACCGCGTGAAGGAGTGGGCAAGGTGAGAAAAAACCCATCCAATTTTCCATCTTTCCTGGGGCTGGGAAATAATGTCTCGATTTAAAACCAAATTCTCAGAACTGATGTTAAAATAAATGTATCGGGTTTAGTATGGAGAATTACAGTACTGATCATTGCTTTCTGATTCTCATCAGAGATCATGCCCAGGCAAAGAAGGACGGCTTTCTAAGGAAGGTATTCCAAGCGTGCTCCGGTTCACTAAGGACACCCTCCAGCATGAGATGCAGCAGTTTGCCACCTCCCTCTCTGGCCTGGATTCCTCCTTTGGTTCATTCTCTCCCTCTCAATTCCGCTTCACCCTGGGTTCAACCTTAGGCTCCACCCTAGGCTCGACCACGTCCGATGCACTGACGTCCTCGGGGTACGGTGCCTCCATCAGGAGAGGGTCAGGAAGTGTGTTTACATTTGGGGTGACACCTAAGGAACGTGATGACGATGTAAGTACAGCAACGCAGGAAAAACCTTAGAACAGCTACCTTGTACAGCATAATAAACAGTACCACATGAAAATACTGCTCAATAGCTTTCATTTGAATGGTCACACTGCATCACGAATATCTTTGCCTTTTTGTTTTCAGACGGCTTCGTTGCCAGGAAGATTTGGTCAGCTAGAGCAGCTGCTAAGACCAGAGAGCCCTACCGCCCGACCCATCTCCCCCATATCCATCCTAAGAGACTCCCGCCCCGTCTCCCGTCCCCCTTGGTAATCAATTCAAACCATTCCAGCCCCGCCCCTACCCCCAGTCCTGAGCATTATTATTTGCCGTCAACCCCCCTATCAGGTTTGAAGACTTCTCACCTGTAAAGTCAGAGGATGATACTGGTATTCACTCTGGAAGCAGCGGATCTGATCATGAGGTAAGGGGGGGGGGGGGGGGGGAGGGGAGTGACATTGGGGAACATATAGGGGAGGGGTGGGTTGGCGACTTAATTAAGTCATGTATTTAAAAGCTGAAAACAGCGATTGGAAGAGACTCCGCATTAAAATAGCTACTAAAAAGTAGAATTTCAGGAATGATAAGCAGGGCTCGATTACCAGCCGCTGTTCGGGAAAATGAGCCCACGCTTATCCCCCCGAAGGGGAGGAACGAAGACCGGACTCGAAGAGAGCGGCGGAAATCCAGCCCTGGCAAATAATAAAAGGTAAATTATAGGGAACTCGGAAATGGCCTGTTAGAACTGAATTCTCCCAAGGGTAGTTCTAGAAATGTCTGAAACCCAGTGAAGATAATTTTGATTTTGATCTGTCTTTAGGACGACCGCATGAGCACTGCTTCATGTACCTCATTCACTGGCCGTAGGCACACAGAGCGAGATTACTTGACCGTGAGCTGATGGCATAACAGAGACCATCCTACACTGGAGGAAACCTGCCTCTTAGTTTGACGTTCAGAACCTGGCTGAAATTCACGCGGGCAGAGAAAACTGCAGAAAGAACTGCTGGAATTACATCACAAACAAAAGACGATGGAATTGTTGGTGAACACTTTAGCAACGTGGAGAAGAGAACTGTACACTAAGGTCACTGGCAAGACAGGCACTGGGTTAGTTCTTTTGTAATTATTGTGTTGGGGGGATGAAAGTTAAGAAGAGGAATTAGTATAGGTAATGCACATGGCGGCCGAGTAAAATTACGGTTTTATATCACGTGCGTTTTGCAAGAAATTTACAAATTCTGAAAATACAAGTGATATCAATCCTTAATTTTACGAGGAATCGTGCAATTACTTGGTTAATAACATAAAGGGCAAAATTAGTGTGATATACTATAGACATCGGGTGTCTTCGGCAAGCTTTCGGGAGAATATCGGAAATATTTGCTGACCTTTCGATCACGTTCGAAAATCTTCGGAGGACCTCGGGTGGTTTTCGGAAATCTTCGGCAATCTTCGGTCGATCTACGGGATGTGTCGCGTTAACGGAGGTTCGTTTTGTAACGAATGTGGAATAATCATTTTCTTTTTTGTCTTGCCAGCTTGACACGTCTCGTTTGAAATGTCACTGAAAACCTGCAACGAGTACACGGTCAGAAAGTCAAACTCTGGAGGAGAGGAAGCTGCTGGCTGATGAACACCGCAGGCTCACAAGTTGACAGGCGCGTTTTTCAGAAGTGGAAGAAGCGGGTATGTTTAACATGTCCTGCCAGTGCTTCGGTTATATTGCGCGAGGTTGTTTAACCTAACTGTAGTTTTAGTTTGTTTTTAGTGCTCTGGCAAAACAGAAGCTACAAGACCTTATTGGACAGTGGCAAAAGAAAGCTATAGGTGAGTGTCAAACAAATACAGTCGAACCCCTATTAAGCGACCACCTCTTATTACGCGACTGCGGCCACCTTTTTCCCGATGAGGGGCTCTCTCATATGTGGTTTCCGCCTCTATTAAGGCGGCATCCAAGAGTTTGGCCTTATTTTGAAAAGCATGATGACAGATAAGAGTCCGAAATAGAAGGTGACCGCTGATAAAAACATTCAAACACACGTTTATTAATCGTCTTGATGTGATTTCCGTTGTCACTAATCTTTTGATTTTCTCCCACGCCTTATGCTAACTTATGACGAAACCCTATTAAGCGGCCAAGCCCCTATTAAGGGCGCCACAATTGCCATTTCCCCGAGGGTGGCCTTCGATTCAACCTCGCGGTTCAGGGCTCCCTTGTGGGACAAACGCGAAAACGCGGGCGAAAACACGGCCTACTATTATGCTGTTTTTACACGTTATTTGTTAGGCCGCTAGCGAGTAGAAAATACTAACAGAGCATTAGTACAGGTTTTGTTGTTTAGTGAGAAAGGGCATTTAAAAAAAATAGATTTATGGCAATTAAAATAACCTTTTTTTCTTCTCGCTCTAGTGTCTGAGAAAGTACAAAGGCTTCACTCAAAGTTATTCAAGAAGAAGCAGAATGCTAGATTTGTGCTGGATATCTCTTCCACGTACTGGGTACAAATGACGGCAGAAAGAGCCAGACGGCGAAACGATTGTACACAGATAAAACTTCTGCCAAAAGTAAGCCGCCGGTCATTGATAGTTTCCATTCAAAATAGCCCGATTTAACAAGACGTCTCTATTCACGTGCTCATTTCCTTCCCCACCCCACTCGAGAGAGAGGACACTAGGGGGTTGGGAACCCGGGTTTAAAGGGGCGGGAAGTCTTACGGGAGGTGGGAGAAGAGAGGGCGGGAAGTGCGGATTCCCTAGGGGGTGGGAACTGGAAGTAAATGAGAATGTTTCTCGCAACCATTAACGTAATCATTTTGCAATAGAAAAAAAAAAATGCACAAAGAGCGTCGAACAACAATGGAAGGGGTGAGAACCGGGAGTGACATGGATACCGGGAAGCGGGGAAGGTCAGACCCCCCCCCCACCCCCCCCCCCACCCGCACCTAAAAATACACCCCCGAATTTCCGGTTTACCTCGCGATCGGTGGATGTTGTCGTATTTTCCCCTTCCGTCGTTTTCGGTAAATTCACCGAAGTATTTCCGAATTCTTGTTAACCAATCAGAAAATTGTACGAAACACTCGCGAAGCAAGCCGAAAATGGTCAAGTCAGCTTGTCGCCTATCTAGATACGTCATGTTGCGTAGCGACCTCCAAAAAAAAAAACGCTTACAATTTACTTGCGGAACTCACAATCAAATATTCGAAGTAGGGCATTCAGACTGCAAACGGTACTTACTTCCTCAACCTCGTTCCGGGAACGAGGTTGCTTACTTCTTCGAGTGAGTGAATGATAATTAAATCGCATCCTTTTTTGGGGCTTTATTCTAGGTGTTTTTTGCAGCGTGGCATGTTTCTCGCCTCCACTCGGGTCTCTACTAGAAGAAAAGTAGTTCTGTTTGGAGAGAGACGTCTCTGACTATGGTAAGTTTTCAGGATTGTGAGTGTTTTAGACCAGGGTTAAAAAAAAAAAAAAAAAAAAAAAAAAAAGTAGATAGCCCCCAAAAACGGGGGGATGTACACAGAACGTAGAGCGGGAAACGTGTTTACACCTCCAGTACCAGGTCGAAGTCGAGAAATTAATTTATACGAATCACGCATTTTGTAGCTTTCATTATTTGTCGTTTTACCTTTATATATAACAATATTGTAATAGAAATTTTAAAACTTTATATTGCCCCGCAGGAATTTCATGTAAATGGTCAAATGCGCATCAGAAAAATAAAATAGGGATTATAATACTGACTATGTCCATGGCCGATTTTTTTTCTCTTTTTCAAGGCTTTCAGGTAATGGCAAGAACGATTTTCAAGCCGTCTTCCGAGTGGATGAGTTTATCGAGGTCAGTACAGCTCTGATCCTTTGCTGTTAACCCTTTCACTCCCAAGTCAGTGGGCCCTAAAGTTCAAAACTGAGGAAAAAATCTTGAATTTCATTTTGCACAAAAATTGGTCGAAAAACAAACAGCACCACTTGAAAATACTGCTCATAGTCTTTCATTTGAATGGTCGACACACTAGGGTTTAATGGACTGAAAAGGTACAACCACATTTATTGACTTAAGGTTTTGACTCTGGGAAGTGAAAGGGTTAACAAGGTTTGACTTGACGTAGGTATAGATATGTTCGTAAGAAGGAGCCACTAAGTTTTGTATTTTTTCGTTGTAGATCAAGGAAGCTGATCGACTGTTAGAAAATTCTTAAAGTATGGCCACAGCTGGGCGAGGTGGTAAAGTAGTTTATTGTTACAATGGCGTGTTTGTTGAGACTCAAACCAAAATTCCGGGATACCCTAGTCCCCTTGATGTCCCAGGGAGCCTGGGTCTGCTGACGTTCCGCTTGATTACCCTGATACCAGGGTATCAATGGACCCCAAAGGACCTTGGGCCACTGGGTCTTGACTATTTTAAAAGTCACCTACGGGAGGTCTGACTGCATTTGTTTTGTTTATCTTTGTTTGTGTGTAAGGTATGAAACAACACGAAGAACACAAGACTCGTCTGTTTCGTCGTTCTGTGGAGGCTGAAAATTACAAGAGAAGATTTTACTGAGTGGTTGAGCGGAGCACAGCAGTTGCAGTTGGCCAAGAAACCCATGAGATCCCCATAATGAAAAAGTAAGGCACTATATTAAAAACGTATTACTTTGTACGTCTCAAGACACTTTATTCTCACAGTGCCCTCTCTCCACCCAGGAGTATAAATGGGTACCGGCGAACTGTTAGGGCAACCTGACAAGAATTGCTGGGGGGATGGTAGTTATGTAAGCAATACTTATGTCAATACGTTAAAGCTCTGATAGGAGCTAGATTGCCTGCCTGTTGTTAGTGGGTGATTATTGTGAAGGTTTTGGGGATGAAACGTTTCCGAGTATAACCCTGCCATTCAGCATAAAGATAAGACTTTTTTTACAGTATACTGGCGAAGTGAAAATTCCACTGATCAAGATTGCTCCTTTTTCAATAATTTAATGCTTTCTTTTGGTTGTATTTTCAGTGTATTTGTGCCTGGAAAGATGTGGCTCTGGAGAGAACAAGAAACAACGCGCAATGCAGGCGTTCAGGAACAACTCTGCCGCAAACTTGGTAAATAAAACTAATTTCTGACCGACGGACCGATTGTCTCCTCACTGTCTGCCTGTATGACTGGCTGATGGACCGATTAACTCATCAATCACGTGATTGTTTTTTTATGAACGGCTGATTGATAAATTAACTCATCGATCACTTGATTATTTTGTTTTCTCAGCTTGCTCAGAAGCTTCCGTTTCTGGCAACAGCTTGCTGACACATTCCCGAGTTATCGGCGGGCTCACAGTCAGCAGCGCGACACCAATGCATTACGGGAATGTTTTGAGGAATGGCGAGACTATACTCTGGAAATAGAGAGCTGACAAGTATCACGTCATGGCTGTGGTCAGAAGAAGGTATTCAACAGCTCTCTTGTTTTGTAATCGGTTAAAGAAAGGAGTAGAATGATCTAAGAGAAGGATTCCCCGGGCCCAATGATATAATCGTTTGAAATCTAGTTATAGTTTCGCGCCATGCTATGAAAAGTTATTTTTATTTTCCTTCTGATCGAGGCTCCGACATCGCGTTACTCGAACTGACCAATCAGATAGCGCTCTTAAAATAGCTCAGCTATGGACTTGAAATTTAACAATATATTGCAAAAAATTATCAATTGGAGTAGACCCCATGTATGGGGGAATGCTTCTCTTAACTACAATAATCTCTTGTAGCACTTTGAATCTGAAAGCCGGCGAGGAAGTCTTTGAGAGTGAACTGACTGTTTTGGGATAAATTGCCTGTGTAATACTTAATGTCTGGGTCATGTTTCAAGTTTTTTTTCCCGGCGTAACGCCCCCCCCCCCCACCCCCGCTCCCCCTCCCTCCTCCTTTTGCCCCTCTAAGCAGTGTAATACCAAGCAGCCAAAAAAAATCACTAGAAGTTTCTGATTTTTTTTTTTTTGTATAAACGTTTTTTAGAGCCGCTGTTTTGTCCGGCGAAAAATTCAATATTCGCCAAACTGAATAAGTGGCAAAAATTCAATAAAAATATAGTTATTCAAACAAAAAATTTGTCTCGTTTGATCGTAATTAATTACTAAGAGTGGGGTTTTGGGGGGCCCAGTTTTCATTATAATTTATGACACGCCAAGAAAATTTAATGAATTCCTCTTAACTGTTATTTGTTCTGCGTTTAAGAAATGAATGGAAACAATGTTTTTTCCTTTTGGGAACTTTTGAAGTAATGTTGTTTCTTGAAATCGTTTTCTATGAGAAATATTCATTCGTCGCAAAATTTAAGATGAGTTTTTTTCTCTGGTACATGCCTAAACTTGTGAAAAAATAAATATTGGTTTTTAGCCGAATGAGTTCGTGTTATAATGAATTTTAAACCAACACGATTTAATATGAACATCATCATTGTCAGCTGTTCATGATTTTAGCTACGCTGTCCTTGTCCGCGGTTAATTCTCTTTCAGGAGTGCTTGGTATGTGTGTGAAGGCCGGGGGACTTTCACTTTTCTTTGTTATAATTATAACAGAAACAAACTTTATTTATTCAAGTTAAGGCTTTCGTGAAAATGAAACGCAATGGGGGCGGCGAATTTTAATCCATGTTACACGAACCAACTCCAACACATACGAGCAACAATGTTACAGGTTTACAAAATCCTGCAACATGTTGCCGCAACGAAATGTTGCGTTAAAAATCGTCCAGCGGACACATGTTATGCCGATTAAGATTTTTAATGCAACAATGTTGCGTTTATATTGTCTCTTGTTACTTCACCTTTAGGTATAAGATTAATAACTGTCGCGCGTTTTATCTCGCAGATGTTCTTGTATTGTTACGACGAATATACCTCACGGAAAACCGTAAGTTGCTATATACTTGCATTTTTATGTTTTCATCTCTCAAATTCGGTGTTACCATTGATAATTGCTGAATCATTAGCTATGCGAATACAGCCGCTTTTCATCGCTCCAGACCGCCTGAGACTTTCGAGCATCAACACGAATCTGTCCTTTTTTCTTACACGATTGTAACATAATTGCAATAACGTTTATAATCTTGATTTTCTTTTGGGTCGTAGACTCGCCGTCTCATCTATACCTGGAAGAGCATAACAGCAAGTTGAGCGTGGCGGAAACGTTTTTATGATTTATTATCTTTAGTTTTTTTTAATATTCGCAAAGCGCTACAAAAAATGTGTATCTTTTCCCTTCTGCGGCGGCGCCTAAAATATATTTTTAGAACTTCTTACTTTTTAATATCATGTCAATTTTCCCGCGCCATATGGGAAATGTTTTTGGCCGAGTAATGCCTGGCAACATTTTCTTTCACTTTGTCGGCGCAACATTGTCATCACATTTCTTTATATGCTGAGAAATTTGGTTGTACATCAAGACAATATCTCCTAGTTGATGATTTTCCTTTATCTCCCATCACCTGTCTGCTTAACAGTGTATTGGATATTGTACGGAGAAATAAAGATGTGGGATCACATGAAGTGTTTTAAAGGATCTACGTTCACGGATAGCCTGCCGTGCAGACGTCTCGTATTTCCTTGGCAAGTTCGTCGTTTGCAATCCGTCTTAATCTTCTCCATCCTCAACCATCCTTGTTCCTGTTTGGTTTATTATCACCGTCTTTGGTGTTTTTTCTACCTTAGTAAACTATTATTTTGAGGCTTTCTTCAATTTGAAGGTGATTTTGCACTTCGCAAAAATGACTTAAAATTAGCGTGACACAGCCCCTTTAAATCTAGCGCAAGAAGCTTTTTTATGATTTAGTCAATCTCATTGTGTGTTTTACAATTTCGTATTACAGAAAGCGAAGGTGTTGAACACGATAGCAGATGCATATCGCGGAGGATTCCGATAAGAAGCTGTTACGGACGTATGTTTTGATTACTGGGTACACGAGGCTCATAAAGTACAGAAAGCCAAGAACCATGCACGTGACAAGATGATGAAAAGGTAATGAAATAGGCTCGATTTCCGCCGCTCCCTCGAGTCTGTCTTCGTTTCTCCATGAGAAGAGACTTCTAGCATCCCATCCATGGAGTAGCGATACTCCCAGTCGTTTCAAGCCATGGAAAACCGCAGTTCAGCGCCGACCTGATAAGCCACATTGACCTTTTAGACAGACTTGAACCGTTTTTTAACCATTTTTTTTTTTTTTTCCTCACAAAACATTGCTTGAATTGGCATCAGTATGTACAACTCCTCGTGTAGAAAACCGCAAAGGTTTTTTAGCAAGAAATACAGCAAAACAAAGCACAAGAAACTGGTAGGTGGCGAATAAACAGCCGAAGGAATAGGTATCGTGTTTGTAAATAATCGTGGATGCTCCGAATAGTATCGGAAGCACCGAGCACTCTCGAAGTTGTGTCGTCAACCAATGCGTGTTCTGAACAAAAAAACCTCTAAAAAATATCGTTTGCAAGTTTACATATATTGAAAACCCTGTTTTATCGTTCTTTATCGTAGAGAAAGTGTTGATTGCACTTCGAAAAGACTGGAATTAAACCGTTATATTAATTCGTTGATTTGTCAAGAAAAACGAAACATTTTTTTCCCGGAACTCTGAATTTCTTGCCTTTACGTTGTGCCGGTTAACCGTGATTTTCTTCTCTCGATATTTGTGTTGTTTTGTTCCAGTTTTATATCCCAAAATAACTAAACGAATTAAACACAACAGTTTAGGGCGGTAAATAAACAAAGCGTTTTCATTGGTTCTTATAGTGGTTTTCAATTGAGTGTCGAAAGTAATCACTGAGTTGCTTTGGTTTTGCCTTTACTACACTCTGTGATTGGTTTAAAAAACTCGCGCCACCTACTTAACGCTATAGATGGAAAACCAAAACCAATCGCGACTATGGTCGACAACGCGTCTTCCACGCGCTTGGCGCCGGTCACGTTGTGGTCAGCTTCGAGTTCTCATTGGTTCATTGTGTTATCTTCGTTTGTTGTGATTGGCCGATTTGTAATTGCTTTGGTTTTGGTTTCAACGACGACTCAATTGAAAACCGCTCCTAAGACAAAAGGCTATATACCAAAGTGGTGTCAAATATTACCTACCTTTTCACAGCCACTACACAATTCTCATCAATAATTTATTGTTGTAATGTATTGCCGATGTTTTCTTCCTTCCAGGTATCTTAATTCCTTCCAGACCTGGAAAGAAAGATTTCCAACGAAACATGAGAAACGTGGAAGTCCTGGAAGAGCATCTACAAAAGACGGAGCCACTGAATTGCTGAAATTATTGTCTTGTGAATGGGTCAAGTTCATGTTGAGGTTAAGGCGGAGAAATCCTACCAGAAAAAGCTTGTACATAGAGGTGAGCGAAATAAAAACCTGTACAGAAGCTAAGCTATCAACATAAAGGATTTGAAAATTGAGGTTTGAAAGAACTTTGGTAAATGGTTACAGTGCGACGCGGCCTTAGCGTAGCCCCACCAACAAACCTTTTTACAAGTGTCTCTCTCGTAATAATTATAACTTTTGTTTGATAAATACTATGTGATCAAAAGTTTCCATTTGAATACGTGGTTTTTCAACTTTGCAACGAGGCATGTCCGTCAAACATATTAATAGATATTACGAGAGAAACACTTTGTAAAAATGTTTGTTGGGTGGCTAACGGTAAGGCGCGTCGCACTGTAAATAAATCAATTTTTGAGCGATTTTAACTGAACATTGCAACACTTCTAAAACATCCTATTTGTATTTTTTTCCTTTAATAGTGTTTCACAAGAATGGTGGTTTGGGCGCTGTAACACGAAGAAAGGAACTGGGGGAAAAAATTCAGAGGTTGTGGTATCAATCTCGATGTATTTCCCCATAAAGTAATTGACTGTTTAAAAACTCCCATTTTCTTTCTGTCTGAACGGTGGGTAGTTTTCTAGAGCATTCCTCCCCCCCCCCCGAACAGAACTCATAACTCCGCGCTTTAAGCCAAAGAAAATGGCGCTAACTGAACAATGTAGGGCAAAATGTTTATTGGCAGTAACAATGGCTGTAAGCTTTGATTCTGCGCAAGCTGTTTACGGTATTACCAATGATGAATCTAATCTTATATTTCAGCAGAAAATTCTGATCAGAAGGACTCTCGTACGCTGGCCGCCATTGGAAACAGTGGACATTTAGTGAGTAAACGAAATAAATCTTTCCCTTATCCTTTGAGTTTTGGCAGTTTTTTAACTTGATGGCAGTCTTTTCGTTCACAAGAGGTGCAGAAGACAAGCCGGGATGGCCGGGACGATCTGCCAGACACAATATGGCCGGCGCTGTGGTGCAATTCGTTTCTTTCTTGCAGTGGACAGAGAAAACTCGTCAGATGCAAAGAGCAAAAGAGCTGCACAACCAAACAAGTTTTGAAGAGGTTAGTCCACAGTTTACAACCTGTATTCGGGGGGGTGGGAGGGGGTTTAGTTCAGTCGGTAAATCCTCCGGTAAAACACCCGAAAACAGTTTCCGAGTCTTTTCCAACTCAATCGAGAGAATTGCGCTATGCAATCGTAAGCAAGCAACGAAAGCCTACTACGTCAGTGTGACGTTTACGTAGCTTAGCTTTAGCAACGACATTGCAGTTCCGGAGGCATATGAGGCTTAAGCGCTCAAATAATAGTTTTACTGAGGTAGAAAAACACCAAAGAATAATCAAGAAACCATGCAAGGAACAAGGATGGTTGAGGATGTGAGAAGATTAAAGGACGGATTGCGAATGGCGCCATCCGTGACGTAGCTCCTTTAAGACAGAGGCTGCTGAGGATTTAGTGAGCGTCCTAATTGAAGTCTTCATTAGGCTGTCGAAACTGTAATATAAGCTGTAAAGTTGTTTTCATGGAAGTTCGTTATCGATCACAATGTTAAATATATATTTTGCAGATCGCTGATAGAATGGCGGAAAGTTTGTGAGGAAAGGAATTGATGAACGCAAGAAAGAATTTAAAAATACTTTTCAAGACGCAATGATGGAAGCAAGAAGGTAAGATGGCAGATACAGATCCTGAAAATTAGGCAAATAATGAATCATTTTCTTGGCATGTACAAGGGTTTGGTAAAAGCGGTTAACAATGTGCTAAAAGTATGGAAATATTCTGGCTAGAAAAAAATTGAAATAAAGTTACTGTCTGGAAAAAAGTCTAGGAATTTTGTCCAAGCTGTCGTTGAATAAAATCTGTATCAGCTTGTCAATTGCCCTGTTCTGGTATGATTTACAACCATATAGAGTCGAAGCAACCCGTAAGCGGACACCCTCGGGGAAGGCAGAAAAAGTGTCCGCAGCTGGAGCTGGGCCGCTTACGGGAATGTGTAAATACCAGAGTTTGTATGAGTCTCGAGTTCAAACGGGGTTTTTGTCAAAGGCGGGCGCGTAAGTAGGAGCTGTCCACTGTACGAGAGTGTCCGCCATCACGAAGAGCTTCCACTGTATTTGGATTTTTCTATTCATAATATGTACGAAACACTCGCATACTGATTTTTTGCTATTTTGCGCAGGTTTTCTCGCATGTTCTATGAGTGGCGCGAGGCCGCTCAAAAGTGCTTGTAAACGAAAAAAAAGGAGATGATAGGCGGGCAGTATGGTACAATCACATACAGACGAGTGAAGGCAGGGCTGCATGAAAGAATGGAAAAAGTTTACACTGAAGAGCCGCGCAGAGAAACACCGTAACCAGGCGGTCACAGTCCAAGGTACGGTATAAGTTTTATGCTAGTCATGTTTTTTCATTTTGGGCACTGTTCATTTCTTTCAGCCTGTCGTGTTGTCTTCCAGGAGAATTTTGTTTGTTGTCGAAGGACGCACACGTTTTTAAGACTTTGAACTCACGTGTTTTCAGTTCAGACTCTACACTGAGAGACTGTCGCGTTTTTCACATGTGCTTTCTTAAAAAAACTTTGTCACCGCCGTTTGATCTGTGAACCAATCAAATCGTTGCAATAGGCTATTTCTGACGCGAGCATGTTTTTATGCGGTCGCTAGTCGAGTTTGTTTTTTTCGAACCTCGCATTAAAGCCTTTCCGAAATTCCCTTCCCTTCAATGTCGTTTACGTTTGCTTTCTTAAATTATGTTTTCATCCCTTACCCAACTTGTAATGAAAGATCCTGGTTTTAAGACGTCGGGGTTAAAGGCTTTCTCCGCTTGTTTTTTTCGCAGTTTTTTGCTGACTGGAAGTTTAAGTACGGAATAAAACAGGCCGAGTAGGAAAGGAAAAAGGTAATCTCAATGTTAAAGCTTGGAAATAATATTAATTTCTGCTGTATGGAAACACTAAACTTTGCTGTACAGCAAATAATAACACAACAGACGGAGCGTGAGTATACGAGCGTATCACAAACGTATTTTCAAGTTTGGTCTTGTAAAGCGATTTTAATTTAAGTGTCGTAAAACCAAAACCAAAGCAATTAACCAATGGTCCCAATCACGACAAACGTAAATAACTACAATGAACCAATGAGAACTGCAAAGCAATTACATTGTACACGTAACCGAGCAAAGCAAACAGTGTTTTTCCATATGCATAAGCTTGCTTCATTTAACTTCATGTTTTTTCATTTTAGGAACAAGAAGAAATTGCTGACCAACATTACCAGAAAAAAAAACCTGAAGGTAAATATTTTCCCATACTGAGTTGATGAGTTTCTTATTCTCATCACCTGTATGCTTACAATGTAATTGATATTGTAAGGAGAAATTAGATTTGTAATCACTCATCTTGTTAGCGGCGTCAGGCATTGTAGGAGGATAAGTTTCCAACAGCGATTTATGTACCTTACTGGTTTAATATATTCGACGTCGTTTTTCCCGCCATAATTTGCCGCGCGTGTCACAGCTTCCAGGGACGCGTTTGTTTCCCACCGGAGGTTCGCGGATTGGGAGAAAATTAGTCGAAGCTCTCTGAGGCGGACACTTCTCGTAAGCGGACAGCTCTACTTACGGCCGCTTTGGTGGACAAAACCTGCTTTTGAACTCTAGCTCATACAAACTCTGTATTTTCACATTCTCGTTAGCGGCCAGCTCCAGTTGCGGACTACTTTTTATTGCTTTCCCGAGGGTGTCCGCTTACGAGAGCTTCGACTGTACACTTAACAGCGGCGTATAATGGGTTTTTGAGGACGCAGTTAGCGCTTGCTCAGTCATTGAATTATGTTCTCTTTTCAGCAAAATGTGTTTCCGTGCCTGGTTACATGAACGTGAAACTTGAGTTACGCAACCAAACAGAAGGATAAGCGTGTTGTTAGAAAAACACTTCATCATGTGGAAGAAGAGAATCGACTTAAAATCAATCGCCAGTGAAATGGTGAGACCTCTTGAGACATGCTTGAATTTGAGAGTCTTTGGAACTCCCGGGGGGGTGGGGGGGGGGGTTCCCTCCCCTGTAAAATGTGACAGGGGATTATCGTCGGAAATTTTGAAAAACCCTTTAAGGTGGACGCAGAATCTCGTTTTGTGGGTGTGGCTCGAAATCATTTTCATCCCTAAGAGGTACCAATTCTACGGCAAAACTACGGTTGAAATCCCGCGATCTCGATCACTCCAAGGGGAACGGAAAACAGTTCGAGACAGCGAGGAGTTCGGGAGATAGCCGTATAGTAAATGACTGAAAAACAAGGGCAAGGGAATGGGTTTGAGTTCGAGATAGCCGAAATAGTAAATGACTGAAAAACAAGGGCAAGGGTTTTGAGTTCGAGATAGCGGGGAGTTCGAGATAGCCGATAGTAAATGACTGAAAAACAAGGGCAAGGGGAATGGGTTTGAGTTCGAGACAGGGGGCGAGGAGTTCGAGATAGCCTATAGTAAATGACTGAAAAACAAGGCGTAAGGGGATTGGGTTTGAGTGTCGAGATAGTGGGGGAGTTCGAGATAACCGAGTTCGAGATATCGAGATTCAACTGTATCTACGTGTCCATATTTTTCTGCCTAAATACCCTAAAAGGAACCGGCCGGGATAACTCTAACGGTGTCCTCCCAATGTACATTTAAACACCCCTAAGTGGTACCTGAATCACGAATTTTAACCCCTAATGGGTACGACTGTTCAACCCCTGTCTACTTTTATATGGGAGTCCGCCCCGGGCCTTAAAAGTTACTTCAATTTTAGAGTCCTTAAAGGAGCTATGTCACGTTTATTTTAAGTCACTTGTTGTCGAGGTGCAAAAGAAATTCAAATTGAAGAAAGCGCTCAAAATAATTAGTTTTCTTAGGTAGAAAACCACGCAGAGGTGATGCATAACTCATACAGGAACAAGGATGGTTGAGGATGGAGAAGGATAAAAAAAAATAAAAAAAAAAAAAAAAAAAAAAAAAAAAAAAAAAAAAAAAAAAAGAAAAAAAAAAAAAAAAAAAAAGACGGATTGCGAACGGACGAACTTGAAAAAATTGCCCAATTTTTTTTCAAGAATGTGCTCATCCGTGACGTAGTTCCTTTTAAACGGAAGAACTGGAATTCCTTCGTAAGAATCTTGAAACGTCGATGAATTTTAGAGAGTCCCCTTTTCTTGACCTTGAAATATCGTTGAATTCATTCACAGAACGATGAAAAGTCCTTGAATTTAAGAGGGTCTTTATAAAGTACTCGAATTTTAGAGTGTCCTTGCCGGAACTGTCCTTGAATCTATCTTTGTTTTTTATTGTTATTATTTTTTATCAGGTTGATTCGTCGTGTCTACGAAAAGTTCTGGACAAAATGGCGTCTATCCGTTGATTAGGAATAGAGTTTTCTGAACTGAGGGTGAAACATGAGGAGAAAAAGCAACTATCTGATGTAAAAACTAAACCAATTGTTATTTTTGGCAATTTTACTTTTTAAACATCCTCTTGGCTCTCGCGTTTCCGTGATTTTGGCGCGAAAATAATACAATTTTCCCGCCAAAATATTGGCGACCGTATGCTTCACTGGCGCTGTTACAATTTCCCGCAAAAATCGTGAGACCGGACTGGCAGCTGCTTTTCGTGCTCCAGCATCTTGCGAGGAACTTGGAAGTGTCTTCATATCACGATTTGCTTTTTCTGAAATTATCTGACCGAGCTTCTATTTGATAAAAGCTAATACTGAATTCTGAAATAATCAGTCTTCTCAATGCTTTGTAAAGATGTGAATTGTTCACAATTGCATTACCGTTGGCAAGTGGAGAGAAATGAATCCCCAATTTTCTATTTTTTGCTTGATAGGTTTTCATGGCGTGGTACCAACTGACTGTTAGTTCGCCGTCGTTTACTCAAAAGCTATGGAAAATGTACAAGACCAACAAGCTATTCAGATTATGGATGCAGAAATATAACGATTCCTAAGCTTCCAACCGAACAGTTAGTCTTGAAAACAAGACATTAATACTGAGAACGATAAGTCCTGTCGAATAGCAAACTAAGGCCATCCCTATAAAATGCTTTGTTTCCCATCGCCCAACCGACCCAATTTTTCAAAAAGTAAAAAAAAAGTTTCTGATTCATTGCCTGCGCCCTTTTCTCGGGTGTTTCCAAGTTTAATATGCTTTGTGTTACATCTTAAAGTCACTCTGACATCTAAATCAGCCCAGTAAATGACGTCTTCGAACACTTTGTGCAAGAGTGATATCGGCCTCGTTGCAAAATGGTGGTTGGTGGTTGGAATTCGCTTGCGAATTATTTATGTACTAATTTGTCAATATCTTCGTTTGCTCGCTTTTTTTTTTTTACCGACCGAACAAGACCGACCCACTTCACGAGAGAGAAGACGATGGTACAACAAAACACTTTATGGGGATGGTCTAATAGTTATTTTCTGGTTGTGTTAAAGTCTTCAATACGAAACCATGTCGTGTCGAAACGAACTGTGTACGAAGCGTTTTGTAGTTTACAATTTTGCTGCTCAAACCATTGACTAAAGCCCGGGCAAAACGAGGATGAAAGTATTAATAATTATCGAGAGTTCAAACTCTCACGTCGGCTCGTTTGGCCCTGAAACCCTCATGGCGTTCCTCGCCACTCTCATCGACTCTCCAGCGCTCTTATCGAATTTACACCTGCTCAAATTTTCTTGATAATCAATCGAGAGTTTTACTCTCGTTTGGCCCTTGCTGGTGAGAGTTGAAGAAAACTCTCGACAACTTTCAGTCTCGTCCTTGTTTGGCCCGGGTCATGTTTATAGTTGATGGAAACTAATGAGGTTATTGCACAAATTTAAGTGAACGTTACATGGGACTAAATAACTTCCCTTTGGTAATTTTGACAGGTACCATGAATTGTTTTTATGAACTGAACACAGCTATTTTTTGGCTTTCGGCTGACAAAATTGTATAAAATTGTATAATCATTTCAAAGAAGCTTGAACACTCAATATGAACGAAAGAATCATTTTATTTTGCTATTTATTTTTTTACAGTATTTTTCTATTTTGCTCAAGATCGTTTAATTTTATGTACGAGATGATTTTAGATGGTTAGCTATATTTTAATTAATTAAAAATTAGCTATTTAATATTTAACTTCATTTATAGATCATCGGTTGGGTCCAAGTATTGACACAACCTCGTCCTCCGGGCGCTCTCAAGATTTCAAGATGGCGGGTGGGGCGAGACGACCCGCGCCACCCGGCCATCTTGAAAGCGGAGATGGCCCTGGGGACGAAGTTGGTTTTGACACAACTTGAAAATCTTCGGCGAGAAATTCATACGCACTGTCCCGCAAAATCTTCAATCAAGATATTTTTGGTGGGGAAGGGAAGAATATAGGTTAGGCAGATAAAAAGGAAATTTATAGTAAATGTTAATTGAGGGGACGGAGATTGTCGAGTTTTTTTAAGTATTTGCCGCCCATTGACTCAACCTCGTTCCCAGGGTCTCTCTTCTCTCAGATGCTTTTGGCGGGAAGAAGAGAGACCCTGGGAACGAGGTTGCCATTGATTCCTGGGAGTTGCAGTAACTTTGGTTTTGCATCAGAAAAACCGCTCCGTAGACTATGGAATGCATGCAATTATTTTTGTAACTTATTTCATTGATCTAGTGTAATATATTATTTTTATAGAAATTACCAATAAGAGAATCAAGAAATTGTTGGCGTAAGTTAGACCTTGAATAAACCATGTGTTTTATCTACAATTCTAGCGACTTGCTGTAAGCGCTCATGCAATAGGTGCTCGAGAGTAGTTCGAAAAGATTGAATTTTCAACTGCATGCCCAGCTCTGGTAAGCGACCAGATGTTATTACAGATGTCAGCGGTTTGACATGCAAACGAAGCGAAAGGGTCAATCTGGCATAGCCTGTGTGACATCCCGTCATCTCCCCCTCCAGTAAATCGGCGAGAGGACGATTTTTTTTTTAGGGGAGGAGGTGGATGTACACATGCTATTCTGGCATAGTATTGACCCAATTAGACTCGTTTCGATACTTTTGAAAACAAAATGATATTTGACTGCATGTTCAACCTGTAATCAACAGCTATTCCAGGCTTCTATTTCCAGCCTCACAGCCAACTACTTTTTACTTCCTCATAGAGCATCAAATGGGAAACGAACAAAGCGAGCGGGTAATATGCCCGCGAATTGAGGTCAAGGCGCTCGGATGGCCACTTTTCTTCGATATAGCTTCTCGATCCTGTGAGTTAACGTAATGCACACTTCGTAGTCGACGAACAAGCCGCCATAGAAACATATTTAACCTTGGCACCCTAATCGCTCGCTTCAAAATGGCGGCGTGGTGATAGAACGGCGAAAACTGCAGAGTATCAAAACCCAGGCGGTGTCCCTTCTCGGGCTTTACTCGATTTGGCGCGAAATTTCATGACGTCATCGAATGGCATAGAACCGCAGTTCCCAGGTCATTAACTGTACCTCGCGCTCTTCCGAGAGGGGAAGAGAACGTCTAGGGCCTAGGCTGAGTGTTGGCTGAGTCTACCACAGCGACGATTATAGAAAGATATTCCGTTGCATATTTCACCTACTCATTGGGCCGACACTGGGACTAATGCCTTGCTGTCTTCCAGTTTTTGAAACCGGTTAAACTTGTTGTAAATGATTGGCAGAAGTGGTGTGATGAGTATAACGACTGAAAGAGAGCAGGCTCCGCCCACAAATCTTTCCAGCTGCGGAATAAGGCAAGAAAAGGCTATACGTTTTAGCAGTGCGTATTTGCAAGAGTGAATCAAAATATATTTTCTCCTTAAAATAGCACTAGCTTGTCAAGCATGACATGTGACGAGAATAAAGAGTACCACTTTTCCCGCGCTTTTTTCCATCACCCGGCCAGTTGCGTTACGTCACTTCTCGCGCTTGCCACCGGTTTGCCCATTTTTCCGCGCTCAGCCACCGGTTTGCAATTTTTCCCGCGCTTGCAGCCGGTTTTATAGTTTTCCCGCGCTTGCGCACCGGTTGCACATTTTTCCGCGCCTGCAGCCCGGTTATATGTTTTAACGCTTGCAGTTCATTACTTGTTTTCACGAAAATAGTTTCTGATTGTGTTCGTTACAATTTTTTCCGTCATTACGTAGAAACCGCGGGTCAGTATTTCTTTCGTATAATCACTTTGGTTTGTGAAAAGAAATGAAATATGAACAGTAAGCAATATAACCTGGGTACAAGGGTCAGTGTTTTTGTCTAGAAACCTGTCTGGAAGTGCTGTTGAATCGCCCTTGTTGGCTCTTTTGATATGTTGGAGAAACCAACTGGAATATATCAAAACCTGACTAATTAGAATATTTTGTAAGTGGCAACGGCTTTCGCTTAATCCTTCCACCGATAAATTCCTGCTCTTATTCTCGATTTTCCAACAGGAGAGGTCGGAGGAAAAAATGATCCGATCTATAATATTTAGGAGATAATTTTAGGTATACTCGATCGCTAGATAACAGGCTCTGGAATTAATTACCAAGAATTGTACTTCAAAGTCTGATATCGCTAGAAAAAGAGAAGTCAAAATTCGACAATTAGCTTTTAAAAATAATTGTTTGTTTGCATTAATTGTTTTGTTTTGCTTTGCTTTGCCCTTCAGTTTGCTTGGCTTTGTTTTGTTTTGTTTTGGGTTTGGGTTTCGTTTCTGTTTATGGGCTCTGTTTTGTTTTTGTTTGTAATGAAAATAGCGTCAGTAGGCGTTTGATTGTCAACCGTATAGACTATACCTGGCTCTACTTTTTCTAAGTCTAATTGAGTGTGATTTTGGGGTATCCATATTACCCGAATTTCCGAAAAATTTTTCCGACAACTTCCGAACGATTGCCTCGAAGATGTATCCGAACGACTTCCGAACATTTCGAAAGATGTTCCGACGACTTCCGAACATTTGGCTCGAATATTCCTGAAGATGTTTCCGATGATTTTCCGAAGGCTTCCGAATGTCGCGGTGCGAAGCTCAAAATCTCGGCGCGATCTTGCTTGTTTATAATCTTTAGTACTCAAACGCGACATTAGGCGCCGTTTCATTGGACTGATTTTGGGTGGAAATTGAATTCAATTTTTCACGATGAATGGTTAAGTGAACATAGTAGTCCCGGATTTGTGAGTCAAGGCGTGTGAAATTGTCCTGTATGCCGTGTGATCAATGTTTTTGATCTGGCAGGCGTGTGAACACACGCATAATGCGTGTGAGTTGGCAGGTATAAATAGACTTGTAAATTTTTTAACTGAAAAAACGAGACTAGTTTGTGATTGCCATTATATAGGTCTATGTACTTACCTAGTGTATTTGGAATCATTATCACGCGTATCGCTCAGGGTTGTTGATAGTTACAACAGCCCACGTCAACATGCATCAGGGATGCCTGTGAACGTCTGTCTCTTTATCCCATTGTTCGCAGTAATACACTACACTGCCTAAATAAAATGCGTATCTGCGATTGAAAGTAAGGAAAACTACTGTCCAGAGATCGTACAGGCAAGCTTTGACAGTTTTACCGAGGAACTTTCATTGTAGATGTGTAGCGCGAAAGTTTTAACACTTGGAAAATCTTTGAAAGGTGGAAGATTTTTGATGACGTATACAGGCGGTGTATTGTGACTAGAGAGACGCTATCAAGGAAATATAGTAAGAAGGGAGAATTTGCCACGACGTTCCACAATGTTTAAGAATCTTTGCGAGGAATTTGCGGCTTTTTTGGCGAAACGACAAAGCGTGCTATCAGCTCAATCGTGAACCAAGCGATGGCAACAAATTCTTCAGCTCTAGAGAGAAATGATTTCAAGGGTATGGCGAAGGTGGTGTTGTAGGACGGCCGAGTAGTGTTTCTAGGGCCGCGTGTTGTGTTTTTACGCGCGTGCGGTCGAAGTTTGTGCTTGTCGCAAAAATCGCATTTCGCACGCTTTGGTAGAGTATCCAATACACACTATAACGTACAGCAAACACTATTACAAGCAGCGAAAACAAATTGATGATCCGTGCAGCGTTGCTTGATTCGGGAAACTCGCATGTTTTTCCTCAAACCTTTTTTTTGAGCAATTCTCCCCGGATTGACCCGCGGTTTTCGTGTGTGAGAAGGCCGCGCTGCGGCGAGGCAAACTTATGATCTTTTCTCTTCCGGGCTTAAATAGTCGTAAAGACCAAAGAAATAAAGTTCATCTGCTACGAGCTGCTGAGAAAGGTTTTTGTAGGAAACACCAACATTCCACACGTGCGCGTAGAAGTAATAAACACTTTTCAAACGTTGATTCGATTCCTGTCAAAGAATATTTCGTCGTTTCTCTGCGACCATGGTAGGTACTTCTTCGCTTCACTGGGTCGGCCAATAAACTTTTCGGGAAATTCTGCAGTTGCTGTAAAGTGAGATTATAGCATTTTTTCCACTGACATTAATTCGTACTTCTTTTTTTTTCTGTTGTGACAGTGTTTTAACCGGCTGATATGGCTTGCGTCCTGTCCGAGAATTTCCGAGGTCAGTTGTCTCTTGTCATTTCCGCCTTCTCTGCCCCACGGAAGAATGAAAGTTGTAGCTCCCCTGCGAAAAGTTTTTCGGTGAAGCTGGATAGCGCATGCCAGAATTTGAGGGCTTCCCATAGTAATGGTAGGCATGTTCGGCGTTAGCTGCTGACGGATTTTTGCGCGTTTTCAATTAATTTTTCTGCAATGTACATCTAATGTTTTAGATTTACAGCATCACTAGAGAATTTGCGAACGCGCGCCTTAAAACTGCATGGTTTTTTTATGTTTTTATTTGCAGAGTCCTTTGTTTCAGCCCTAACCCCGTCAAAGCAGCACTCATATCATTCGATCTGTCCATCGAGGTCAATCTGTTCCTCATTTTTGAAGCGATTATCTACGTTCAAAGTCCAGTTGACAATGTTTTAAATTCTTTAAAATCTGTAGCCAGGATTGAAATTGTCTTATTGAACGCTCTCTTTAGTGGACGGCCTGTATCGAAAAAATACAAATAGCGGGAAGTTTCAAAATCAATTTAATTAACAGTTTGAAAGATCATATGTCTAATCTGATATGCAATCATCTATTATCATCCGTATACACATGAATAGGGATTCGTTTTCTAGTTTGATAGAGTGTCGCTGCACTATGACATGCTACAAATTATCTTTTGCCTTTGTTTCAAAACAAGTCCTTAGGTGCACAGCCTTTCATCACATGGAAATTAGTTTGAATTTGTCAATGACAATGAACATGTCAGTCACAGGTAAAAACTGCGATTTACATATGGAAAAGTTTGAGGCAGCAATTGAACTCCGTTTTGAAACAGAAGGGTCAAAAGGCAACTCGAATGGCCTATCCTTTATTATAAATTTTCAAGTTCTATAGTTCTAAGTTATGCGAAAAGTCCCTCTAACCAAATATAGGATTTCGTGCTCAAATGCAATTTTTTAAACTTCGAAAAGTCAATCGATGAAAAAGCTTCAAACTTATCGCCCTTATCTAGGAATGCCTAAATATTTTGTTTAGGAAAATGATTTTAATTCAAATTACACAAAAGTTTTCGTTTTACAGGAATAGAAGCCGAGAAAGAAAAGTGGTAAGTCCAGTCCAGTTTATCCAAGTCCAGATTTTTCTCCATGTCTGCCTCATTTCTTATGCTCCAAACCAGGTTCTGCTCAGTACGCGAAGTATTCTTCAAGAGATTTTAAAACTGATTTGTTATGGCTGTCGCATGCGGATGAATGTTATGAATAATTTACCTGTTTGTTTTGTCAATATTGGGACTAGTTTCTCACTTCTGCGAGTCATCTAAGAACTTCCTCGAGGGTTCTACGTGAAGAACTAGGCAGCCATAGAGAATCCGTACGCGCTCATGTGGACATCCTACATGAATTTCCCTCGCCAACAAAGTAGTTTTGGAATAAATATGCAAGTGTTTCGAAAACTCTTGTATTTTCCGGCGGAGCCGCTAAGAAATTTCCTGCCTTTCAGCTTATGGACTCGATTCAATACTTAACAGAAAATTACGTGATCTAGAAGTTAAGCTGGAAGCTAAAACAAGAAAAAGATCATGTGGCCAGTTGGAGAAAGAGGTCCTTGGTAGTAGACACGATTCAAAGTTTCCTCGACACTTTATCAACAGAAAAGATTCTTACACCGTCTCTCAACTTCCCGAATCCCCTATCAACAGAAGTAAGGGTTTTGGCCTTTTTCTGATGTTGTGGGACCTTCAGTGAGAGGATTCTAGAAGCGAAATATTGTGGCTAAGTTTCCTGGGTGGAGACGTCGGCAGATATAATGGCTTCATAAAGTATGCTGGATAGACGCCATTACACTGTTGTATTAGAATGGAAACCAAAGATTGTATCTTAATTCAATCCAGAAAACGAGAAAAACGTAGCTTACTTATAAATTTTTAATCTCTGTTTTTCTCTAATTAAAACAAGGTTCAAAACGGTAAGTTTTTGGTAATGAAAGGTAAGACATGAAATTGAAGTTTTACTATAATAAATCAAGCCTACTTGTTTAGTTCCTTGTTTAAAATCCTTTCATCCTTTTGTGTTGAAATGATTGCATTTTTCAAAAATTAGAGGCTAATTTGCAATTATCGCTTTGCAACAGCTTCCCTTGTTTTTGCCATTGGAGATTAATTCTGATTCTTGAGAGCCAGAACCCTTGCCATGGAAAACACACTCAAATAATACTTAATTGAAATTAAAAATTTATTAAATGTAAATATTTAATATATTTTTATGGAAACGCTACTTATTTACTTAGCTTACTTAGTTCTACTCCTATCAGCTCATGACAAACTCTGTATTTACACATTCCAGTAAGGCGGCCAGCTCGCAGTTGGGCGGACACTTTTTCTGCTTGCCGAGAGTTGTCTGCTTAGCGGGGAGCTTTCGACTATATTCACCTGCCTGCAACAAAGGTGTTATTTTGTTTTAAATGATGGTGTTTGAGATTACCTCCTTCATCCATAAGATACTTTGTGAGTAATAATAATATGACCCACTCCAGAAACTTTGCAGTCACTTACAGATCTGCCAAACCAGGAGATCTCTGTTGAAACCTGACATGTAGCTCTTAAAAACACATATTAAATAATTATTGCAAACAAATCACTGACTAGTGAAATCAAAGAAAAACAAGGCCACTAAATTATGCTAACTTGCCGTAAGCTAAGAACGCCATTGACCTACATGTATAGGGGAGGCTAGTCAAAATTGGGGTTGCCGGCTTGATCTCTTTTTGTTAAAACAAAGGATAATACATGTATTATGCATCATTTCAGTTGCTAGGTAGAGGTAAGAGACCAAATCGCTTCGGAATGATAGGTTTTTGACTAAAAAACAAATACACAGCATATTGCTAGGGCAGGTGAAAACGAAGTCCTGAAGTGATTCTGGGCAAAAGTAAAAAATCAACTAAACCCATGTGCGCACCGATCCCTTCATTTGGTCCCATGGTTTTCTCATAGGACATGGTGGAGGAGTGCCAGCTAGGGTTGCATTATAAGGGGGGGGGGGGAGCCTACAGTAAAATTAATTTTAACATTTTAACTCCGAATATTTTGATTTGGTTTTTTCCCATCTTGTGAATGATAGATACCAAGTAGCTGATGGAGATTAAGGGTTGTGGAGGATTTGCTACGCTGAGATGTTCAAAGTGTGAATCTCATCAAGTATCCCTAGATTCAGAACAAGTGAGATGGCAGTATGGCAAATATGACGCCAGTGGATTGCATCTTTTTTACCTTGCAGTAAGCGCATTGCTCTAATTAGAT
>MU825398.1:3267526-3295806 GCA_029204205.1 Desmophyllum pertusum
GGCTATCCTGACATCCTCTGAGACCCAGGGGCAGTTAGTCGGGCGCAAAGCTAGAAAGTTTATAATCGGCAATAGTCGGGGCGGTGAAAGTTCGAAGTAGCTGTGAAATAGCCCCTGGGCATGAGACTCTTATCGGACCACTTCCAGAAACATTTGCATACACGGTTCTGATTGGGCAGAAAATTTCTGGCATTGTATTTTTTCTGCCCAATAGACGTGGTGGCCTTCTTACAACGACGTTGTGTACGTCAACCACAGGTGACCAAAGCGTACTATAAGAGTTTGTATGGATTTGAAATTTAATTGAAAACATCTTCTTTTTCCTTTGGAAAAGCTCCAATAAACCTTGGCAACTCGATCGCCGGGTCTGTAGATTAAATTTGTTTTCTATCTTACGGTCTAAAAAATATATATTTCTTGCTGGCAGTGTACCACTTCTATATCTGAAACTTTCCCAGATGACGGAATTTCTGTTGCACGGGCCACGCAAGTATGTCGATGAAGCGTCGAGCACTGCAAGCCACGCACATGCGCACACACAGGGGGATAGAAAGCCGGCACTTTTCTTTGTGGACATAGCGGTGCCGGGCAAACAGACCAAACAGTGCGAATCCTGTGTCAATCAAGCCGTTGCCTAAGAATGACGTCAACCAAAACTTCATTGTTTTCTAACCCGGGGAAAACGTTTTCAAGCTTGCAGCGTAGAGCTGTACGCTGTACGCGTGTAGCCTGCAAAACACAGCGCTGGCGGATTTTTGGCTTGATCTTTCGCGCCGCCGAGAAAATATTCTCGGCAGCATGAAACAACAAGCGAAAAATCCGTCTGAGCTGCATTTACATGCTACAGCGAGAGGTCTTTCGGATACGGTCAGTAGTGCTACTACTGGAACGGGAAGCGAAGTCGGATGAAAATGTTTATCGTAATACACGAGGCGAAGCGAAATCAGACAACAACGAAAAAAACACGTCTTAGTTTTCGAGTGAAAACAACCATGCATGTTATCATGCATACTAATTTTAGGTGTGAATTTCTTGCCTGACAAGCTTTTTTATTGTTAATAAGTTCCCGTGGGACAATCCTCTTAGCAACTAGTGCTATGTGAGTGCTACTGCGCACACTCGGTTGCCCGGCACCGCTATGTCCGTAATTATGCAAACCATTTATAAGGAGTTTCTATCCCCCCCCCCCCCCCCTGCGCACACAGCACTTGCTTTTCAAGCGAAATCAACTTTTCTTAAAATAGTCGACATTGCTCCGTCGAGTATACAAATCGGAGAAACGATAGTCGAAAGTTTAAAGTCATTTCCAGTTAAAAAAACATTCTGAAACTTCCCTCGAAGAAACCTCCGTTGAACGAGCAACACAGGTATGGCGATCAATGACTTATGATGACGTAAACAACGTCGTCGATTGGGCAGAAAAAATACAATGCCAGAAATGTTCTGCCCAATCAGAGACCGTGTATGCAAATGTTTCTGGAAGTGGTCCGATAAGAGTCGATGCCCAGGGGATATTCCACAGCTACTTCGAACTTTCGCCGCTCCGACTTTGCTCGATTATAAAATTTCTTAGCGCCCGACTAATAACTGCCCCTGGGTCTCCGAGGATGCTATCCTGACTGAAGGCTTCAACTGATTTTCGTTCCATGGCCATGGATCGATCGATCATGGATGGACCGTGAATGACGTCACATTCTCGTTGTGCAACCGGCGGGGCTAAAGTACAGGTCACAGGTCACAGGTCAGAATAAAAAAATAAAAAATAAAAAATAGAAAACAAATAAAAAGAAACAAAATAAAAATAAATAAATATTAAAAATCCCGAAAACTGACAAATTACGAAAAAAATTCCCTTTTTTCTGTAAAATTCCTTTTTACTTGTACACACACCATACCCCCGAAGGGATGTAGTCACGTGATCAGTTCTCGAGCACATGTACATGGTCGCCAAGATGGCTGAGAACGAGGTAAGTCGCTTGTTACCTATTGTTTTTGTCAGGTATATTATTCTTTTATTTTGCCACAAACGAATCAACAGTGTAAGGCAAGCAAACAAATCAAGGCCAAAGATCAGATTCAAGTTCAAATGTGATAAATTATTGGCGCGAACGGCAATTAATTTAATTCTTCTTGCAAATCTTTCTTATTTGGCCACCCCAAATTTCCCCTCTTCGTCTTCGAGGATATTGTGTACTGTGGTTATAATTATGTTAATTAGAGAGATGCCAACAAACAAAAAGATCTGCATGACCTTTACAGGTGTTTACGCAACAAAAATAAGCTTTTCACGCGTAAGCCGATCAAATAAATTGGCGAATAGTCACAAATGTACACAGTACCCAGGGGCGTAGCGAGCCGGGCCTACAAATTTTTCAGCCCACCTGTCTTGTATTTTTAAAATGTATGAGAGAAAAAAAATTTGTGCAAGATCTTCCAACCACCATTGCTGAAACACTCCCTCATTTTATTTTATTTATTATTTTATTTACTTAATTCGCCAATGGCGGGTAAACAGACAATAGGACATTGCATCCCTTGCTAGGCCTATCTACCCAGCCCAGCCCCAGTAAGAAAACAGGAACCCAACCCAACCCACCCGGCTAAGTTATAATATATAGTATAAAAAAAACTAATTATAATGCTAACAAAAGCACGCCTGCATGGGATTAATGCGGCGGCATTTAGGGCAGACAATTTTGTAAGATCGTATGTTGTCTGGGTCAAAAACTTTAAATAAACGAGAAAAATAAAACTTTTTAAGCTGATTTTTAAAGTGCCTATGAAACGAAATGAAAAAGTTGCCAAAAATAGTCCTATGGTATTACTGATAATGTTTTGAATGTTAATTTTTTCCATCGTACCTTTACTTTTCCCCTCGACCTTCGCAAAGACACGCTGTCGTGGGAGACATTTGCTCGCGCGGCCATTTTGATTTGATGACGTCACAGGGTTTGCACATATCTCGCGCCAGTTTTTAAAAGTCAATAGATACAGTGGAGAACTAGCGGAGTTGGAATCGCTTTCTGACATCCTTTGGAAAGGTCAAAAGCCCTCTTGTTCTTTGTACGATCGTCTGGTAAACAACCTCGTGCAAACCCTGTGACGTCATAACGCGAACTAACTCGTACCCAGTCTACCAAAAATGTGTCCCCTTTAGTTACGGCAAATTTGGGATGTTTGAGACCATATAATTTCTTTTTTACACTTTTCTAACGAATTCCACCTCTATTTTTTAAATTTCGGTACCCAAATGTCTTTATTTCTCAAAAAACCCATTTCGTTTCATAGGCACTTTAAAGCTAAATAGAGAATCAGCGCTTTGCCGCCCACAAGAGTTCCCAAATATTTCAAGGGCCTTCACGACGCTCCTTACCCTGCCAATCACCACAGCCACTGCAGAGAGGTCTTTCAGTGCGCTGAGAAGACTTAAGACCTACTTAAACTTGAGGTCAACAATGAAAGACGATCGCCTTAGTGGACTTGCGCTAATGCACATTCATAAACATGATGTGTCTTTGAATTCTGAGGACATCGTTGACGATTTTGCAGCGTCTGTAAGCAGGAGGATGGAGCTCCTTTTTTAGGCTGGCCAATAGTTCCTACTTTATCAAATGGCAACATAAAAGGTTGCCATTTTAACCCTTAGTAGTCCCCGCACTCTTAGACTAGTAAAACGGCGACAGTTTTATGAGCTTTTTCATGTGAATCAAGGCTCTTCCGTTTAAAATGTTCGATATGTCTGTAGCATAGGAATTACTGGAATATAGAACATTTTGGTTTTCCGGTTGAGAATTAAGGTAAACTTCAGAATTTATATCGACTTCACAAACACTTTTCGAGTCTCAGGAATGCGGGAAATGTCGTCAGTTCCAAAACATTTTCTGGGGGGAACCCCCCTAGAAGTTCGCGTCTACGGCCCTCGTCGTTGCACGCCTTCGGCGTGTCTCCCAGGATTCAAGCAGGTTTTGTTAGGCCTACAACTATTCAAAAACCTCGCTACGACCTTGGTACCGTTTCACTAACCGTCAGCTTTTGGGAGTACAGTATGGCAATAAATGAATAATATACCTGACAAAAAAAAAAGGTAACAAGCGACTTTAATACCTCGTACTCAGCCATTTTGGCGACCATGCACTCGAGAACTGATCACATGACTTCCCTTCGGGGGTAGGTACCGGTTTATATACAGGTTGTGACATATTAATATCTACCTACGGGAGGTTTTTTTCGGCGAGACTTCTAATATTTTCATACACCATATCAGGGAGGGGGATTATAAATTGTTATAAAAATACAGACATAGCGGTGCCGGGCAACCGAGTGTGCGCAGTAGCACTCAACTAGTTGCTAAGAGGATTGTTCCACGGGAACTTATTAACAATAAAAAAGCTTGTCAGGCAAGAAATTCACACCTAAAATTAGTATGCATGATAACAAAAATGTGTTTTTCCTTGGTTGTTTTCGCTCGAAAATGAAGACGTTCGCAATCTCGTTCCCAGAGTCCTCGTTACCCTTGTCCAGCGGTGGAGCGGCCAACAAGTACCTCTGCATTCTCGTCCCCAGAGGCCACGATCCTTTTGGTCAGCACCAAGAATCGAGACCTCTGGTCGGAACCAATTTGTTGAACATGCGCAGAGTACTAGTTCTATATTCTCAGCCAATCAGCTTTGTCAGATTTGACGGTTAGTCCGCGATTCGCGGACTTCCGGTTTTGGAACCGGCCAGAGGTCTCGATTCTTGGTGCTGAACAAAAGGATCGTGGCCTCTGGGGACGAGAATGGGACCTCTGGGATAGAGTGATCCCCCTGACTTGCGCAGTAAGACCGGAAGTCCAAGAATCGTGGCGTCCGTTAGTTGAAACATGGGGTCGAACACATGCGCAGTAGAACCGGAAGTCCAAGAATCTTGTCATGGCGGATCGCTTCCCCCAGAGGTCCTTGTTGGCCGCTCCACCGCTGGACAAGGGTAACGAGGACTCTGGGAACGAGATTGAGACGTTCGTTGTTGTCTGATTTTGCTTCGCCTCGTGTATTTATACGATAAACATTTTCATCCGACTTCGCTTCCCGTTCCAGTAGTAGCACTACTGACCGTATCCGAAAGACTCTCGCTGTAGCATGTAAATGCAGCTCAGACGGATTTTTCGCTTATTGTTTCACGCTGCCGAGATATTTTCTCGGCGGCGTGAATTAAAGATCAGGCCAAAAATCCGCCAGCGCTGTGTTTGCAGGCTACACGCGTACAGCACTACGCTGCGAGCTTGAAATAGTTTCCCGGGTTACAAAACAATGAAGTTTTGGTTGACGTCATTCTTAGCAACGGCTTGATTGACACAGGATTCGCACTGTTGGTCTGTTGCCCGGCACCGCTATGTCCTCAAAGTGCCGGCTTTCCACCCCCCTCCCCCCCCCCCCCCCCCCCACTCATATTCAGAAATGGCCGCCCAGCGATTTTTTGTCTGGTAAGGTTTTCAAAGAAATTGATGTTATTACATTATCAAGCACTGCAAAATATGTTATATTGGAAGTTTGAACATTTTTGGTTTAACGGCTGCAAAGTTATGGCTCTTTCAAATTTAAGACATTGAAATCAAACCTAGCCTCACTAGCCTCGTTTTCATGTTTGTGCAAAATTGAAAGGAGCGAGGCGACGGTGCCCACGGAACACCATCGAACCGGAAGGAGCACGGCTCTACGCCGCAAGGAAACAACGAGTACCGAGTGGGACGAGACGGAACCCGGTGAGACTTGGGACGGCCATAGCGATCATGGGGCTGTACCAGAGCGTTGACTTTGACCTGCTTGTGTTGCCTGATGCGGCGATTGACAGCGACGAAGCTGCGAGCCAAGGAACAAATTCGAACCAGCGAGAGAGCACGGTGAAATGACTAAGGGACTGTGCAATAATTACCAGGAGGGAGGAGGGGGTTGGAAAACCAGAGGGGGGGGGGGGGGGGGGCATAAAGTAAAATCAAAGCAAGGATAGGGGGGGCTCAAGGTAAAATAAGTCACTCAAGAGAGGGGGGGCTTAACATTTTATTTCAAGTACATATTACATTGGCGAATCCATACCTATTTATAAGGTGGGGACCGAAAAATCTTCCCGGAAGACCTGAAAAATAACACACAGTCATGCTCTTTTCCTTCTCCTATGGCTCTGTTGAACATTGCTACGGAGGTGATGTTTGTTCCAGACGCGGATGTCCAACAATTAAACATGTAGTAGGAGCTCTTCTTTCTGTTATAAAATTTTAATCCTCAGGTGCGTGTAGAGAAAATGTAGGGTACTTGTATAAAGGTGTGTGTATATTGTGGGGAGGGGAAGGGGGGGGGGGGGTCGTACATAAATTCTGACTGATTAGAGGGGGGCAATAACTAAATTCACTCCTTTAGGAGGGGGGGTATTACCTAATATTGTCCTACATGAAGCCCATTTTCCAACCCCCCCTCCTGATAATTATTGCACAGTCCCGAAATAGCCTCCTCGCCGCCCCAACCCCCCCGTGGGGTTGGAGCGAGGAGGCGGCTGACACTTCAGACTACGAAATATATAGTACTTAAAAAACTTAAAAATCTACGTTGTATCGGTCTCTGCTTCTACAGTATATTTTCACTTGTTTTAGCCGATTAGATCACTTGTTGATCCAACGTACACCAGCAGGATTGTCGTCCACGGTTGCTTGCTTGAAAATTTTGGCCTAAAGTACAAAGGAAACGACACGAATGTGCAGCAGACCGCGACGAAGGCTGTGTGAAAGTGAAACAAAACAAGGCGCGAACGATATCAGACGACGATCCGGCTGCTGCTTGAGGCAATCCACGAAAGGCTTGCTGAACGGGGGCAGTAACCGTCGGCTCCAATCCGGCCTGGAGGTTGCTCTGGGACGCTGACTGCAAGCGAACGGACCGTAAGCGGAAAAAATGTCAAAATATTTTGGCTGTACATGAGATTAGGAGGCGCTCTCGTTCCTCGACCGCAATAATTCTGTCGGCAAGCATGCACTAGCGGCGAGCACGAGGTTGTGAAATCTAAACCTAACAAACTTGATACAAGAAGCAGATCGCAAAGAAAATAATTAACTAGTTTAACCAAACGACAAAACACTCAAAGTTGACACAACTATATATAGACAACATCTTCAGATTCGCTAGAATCGGGAATCAGTCGAAGTTAACTCAACTAAATCAAGATGAATAAGTTACTTGCCTGTTTGGGCGCTATCAAAGACTCGAAGATCATACTTTCCAGAAGATCCTGCCCGATAATTCGCCTGCTTTCCCGTATCCCAGTACACCAAAACTGTATCATCAGGCACATTGCCGTCTCCTCCAAGATGGACGACCGTTCCGACACTTCCTTCTCCCCCATCTTGGTCTCCCCACTTCCAATCTGGTCCACGAACCACTCGTAAACCAACCTGCATTATTTTCTTTTTCTCAGGGTCTGAACCTTAAGCTTGAGGCCGAACACAAAACATCTAAGTGACGGCCATTTTTTGAGCGATAATGAAAAACACGGGAACTGATCTTGAGATTGCGTGACTGACATTTTGGCTTCCGGGTAAATTCCCCGAAGAAACGGATGTTTATTTCGCTCTTTGTGTCACTGGGGTACCCACGGGAGAACGACAACCGGTCCATAAAAAGCTAGCAGATCGAGCTAACACAGGAACTGTTTTGTTGTTGAGAACAAAAATCATTAAAAGGTGAATTTGCTTTGCGACTACTTACAGTGGGAGTATCTAATCTGCGCGGGTAGCGGGTCGCGGGTAATTTGCGCGGGTCGCGGGTAATTTACGCGAGTCGCTGGTAAATATACGTGGGTCGTGGGTAAATTTAAGAGGGTAGTAAAGAGTATTTTCGTAGAGCCGTTAAATCCAAGCTTATTTTACGAGAGACGTAAAATGTGAAATAAATATGACTTAATAGCCATAATTTTCATAATAATTTTTTGTGAAATGAGAATTGAGCACTTAATTAAATAATTATTCGCAAACAAATTTTCGGGTAATTGTCGACCACAAGTGTATTCCACATTTATTACCTTCTCTTAACACATCAACGTGAACTATGCCATTGATATAGTTTACCCAGAATAGTATAACTAAGGGGGTTGAGTTTAAAGAAAACACGAACAAGAAACCATGCATATTAGTGCATGTATCAAAACTTATAGATTGGAATTAAGACTAGTTATAGTTACCACTAAAGTGCCAACGACATAGAGGAGCGAATAATTGATAGAAAGCTTCAAAATATATGATCATGAAACATATACGTTCTTAATAATAATTATTATTAAATGACCGGCATTATTACAACATGAAAGCCCCAGTTTATTTGATGACAAGATAACAAAATTAATACCCCATCCTAAAGTTGCTTAGAAATCGAAGATGTGTCTTCGTTTTGCTGAAATTTTTTGTCATTTTAGTTGCATGAAAGTTGAAATAATTTTAAAATTATTATCGGAGCAAGGAAGCGTTGCGTGACGGGGCCAGACTGTGAGATGTTTATATTTTGTTATGACTCATTCCAAAAAAGTTAAGATTTACCTTTTATTTTCATAGCTATTTTGATAATTTAAACTGTAGATAATTTTAGTCCAAGAATTGCAACTTCATAAATAACTGAAGTATTTTATTTCCAAGAGTTTCGTGTATGACAGAACTGAAGACGAATGAATGTTTACATATAAAAACAAGCGCGTGTAGTGATGAAGGAACAATAATAACAACACTGAATGAACCCCAAGCCGGAATTGAGAAGCGAACACACATATTTTCGGAATCGAGAAGCGAACACGCTAGTTCTAAATCGAGGAGGTAACTGACCAAAATTTGTGCGTATAACCCTAATTCCTTGATCACCTGTTGCTTACAATTTACAAAGTGAATTAAGGTGACTAAAGCCCTTTCAATGAAGAAATATTAACCTTACTCACCTGTACTCGGCCCTCACGAAAGACCGAAACGACACTGTTATTTTAAAAATATTAACTTACACCCAAATATGGGGTATTACTTACACCCAAATATGGAAAACGAAGTTCACGCAGAATTTGAGTTTTTTCTCCCAAATTCAAAATTCGGTAGCTTCGCTCTGGCTCAGCTGCCTCGTTGGCAATAATGATCAGTAAGCGACTGGCAAGCAATCTTGTTGAAACACTGAGTAACTTTCCGTCCACTCTTCGAGCTACTGCCAGCGGAAAGGAAATTGAGTTATTTGTTTTTTCAATTGATTTCCTACCTGTTCCACCACCATCCCAGACTCATCCAGTAGAAGTCCTCGTCATCATTTTCACAGATTTTTAAATAAAAATATATTTCCTCTCTTTCATTCTCTTTCTTTTCTCGACCTGAGAAAATTGGAAAATCTAACCCTTCTCCCCGATGGGCAGCAGGTCTCCGTTCATGTCCGGGAAAAGGGTTCCTTGCCTGATCATGCGTTGTCCAATCATTGCAACGCACTTACCATTGTCTTTGACCCATTTTCTTGATATTTTTTATGAGCTTTTGACAGTCAAAATCGGTTTTATTTACTTGTGAATAAGGGCTTTTGGTTTTTAATTTAAAAAAGTTCGATGCGCCAAGAAACTTAAAACAGCTGTCACGTGACAGCTGGTCACTCGATTCCGCTAGCAAAAGACAAAACAAAATCACAGTTCACGAAAAATTTAAGGGGAAGTATCACGGAGATTTGGTCAAAACTGTGCTACAATACCTTTACTTATTTACAAAAATAACTCTAGAACACCAAGAGAAAGAAATCAACTGAATTCGTGACAGAGGAACAAATCATTCTGGCGCATAATTTTGGAAACGAAATTGCGAGAACTTGTGAAAAAAAATGGCCTTTTCAAGTTGAAATCCATTTTGACCAGTCTATCTATGGCCAGAGACACTCATCCACAGTTTTAGTTCATTAGGGTGGTAATTTATAACAAAACTGACCATTATATAGGTTGCTGTTAATACAAAAACGTTTTTAGTTTTTGAAATGACACTAAATCCTCGTGATACTTCCCCTTTAAGTGTGAAAGTGAAAATTGCCGGCTATTAAGTCATTGCACGTTTCACCTAAATAACTTTGGATTTTACGGCTCTACGAAAATACCCTTTACCACTCTCTTAAATTTACCCGCGCAAATTTACCCCGTAAATTTACCGCGACCCGCGTAAATTTACCCGCGACCCGCGAAAATTACCCGCGACCCGCTACCCGCGCAGATTAGATACTCCCCCCCTGAGGATAGAATAAAATTTGGCCGTTGTAGAGAAGTGGCCGTAAGAGGTTCGACTGTAAACACGTGTTTCAGTTGTTTTGGGTTTATTGAGCTCTATAATTGGTTTAAAAAACCTCGTACAATGTGTGTCATGGGCTTTGTTCTAACAGTGAATAAGTAGCAAAGGACCGCGAACGAAAATGCTGCTGGTATACGTAGGATCTGTAAAAGATCAAATCAGCCAAAAATAGAAATACAAATAAAGTGAGCAAGGCTGATACTACGTAGAACACTTAAAGCGACAACGACATGATAGAGTCCAAACTGAAAGCCAAAAATGCAACCGTGGACAGCTGTTTCGACCTGGTTGGGTCTCGTCAGCACGGTGTAGCCGCATAAAATAGAACAACCAGCTATGAGGCCAATTGACTATTGAATTTTGTTCTAACCAATCAGAACAAACATGCTGATTTTACAACCAATCTGGAGCAAAGCGAAAACCAATCGTGATCGCGTTTTCCCGCGCTTGGCACGGCCGTGGGTTGCAGGCTTTGCCTGGCGCCAGAGTCCTGATTGGTTCATTGCGTTATTCGTGTTTGTTGTGATTGGCCTTTGGTTTTGGCAGTCTATTAGAAAACCGCTCGATAGACGCTGTTAGATAGATAATATCTCACACAACCACCCCCGGCCGGGGCTCCTGGCTTCCCGTGTACGAATTCCCCTTCACCCCCCAAATCATTCTAGTTAAAATCCCCCGGGTATAAATTCCATGGCCCCTTCGAATCCCGTCGACGTTGCATAAACCCAAGGATCGGAGTCAACTGTATAGATGGAAAAAAATATTTTGTATTTTCTCTTGATGCGGTAGAATATATACAGTCATAGTCGTAATCTTTTAATACATTTTGAAAAAACCTTCTGGCCTGGTTACTTTCAGTAGTTGTTCATTCATCCCTCGGGGACATTTTCATATGACAACTGTTTGTCCACGGTTTTTGACGTTGCCATGGAAACCGTGTTGTGACATACATGTTTTCCCAACTTTCATTTTTCAGATAATTTCTCGTTCTAATGATATCTATTCAAGTTTTCTTTAGTAACTTTGAAGTATTAGTTCATTTTAGCATCCTTTACTGTTAAGGAATAATTTGGTATCGATGGCGGATCCAAGATGGCAGATTTAATGACGTCATTTGAGAACAAAGAAAACCCAAGGGGGGTCCATTAGCCTTACCCCCCCCCCCCCCCTCCCCCTCCCCCTCACTCCTTCTAGGATTTTGCATGTACGACGTAGGGTTAATCATCCGCGCTTCAGTTCATTGACAACCTCAAGGCAGATTAGGGGAGAGCAATCTTTTGGTTTAAGAGAACATTTTACATTATGAGTAACCAAAGTTCTTTATTTCTCAAGAGCTTGGTAATGTTCAAGGAGCTTGAGTAGAGTCCAGCTTCAAGTAAAGTCAACGGCTCTGATACGATTGAGTCAACTCGAGTTTAATTAGTTACAAAACGTGAACTAACTACTGGCCACAATAATTTAAATAACTTCGATTCAACTTCGGACAAGTTCGGTATCTACAGATTAGTCCATAACTTGTACCCAAGACATGTCAAGAGAAGTTTTTTCAAACGAGCCATGTCTACGTAAACGAATGTGATTGGTCAATCTGGTCAATTACAATGAGTACTGAATGGCGTACTATTTACAAGGCAACGCCCTTTGACAAACAATAAACATGTTTCGTTTATGGACTCAAATCAACTAACTTTGAGTTAACTCTGACTGGAAAAACCGAGAGAATAAACGTATAAAAATGTGTCCCTCTTACTCTTAATTACTGAGGAGCTCTCTCACTACGAAAACCCAATATTATTGGACACCACTTTGATACAAAAATGTAACGTTTTAAAAAATAGATATAAACGTTTGTCACCAAAAAGTAGGAGTGTTTTATAAAGAACATTAAAAATAGTATTTGCGTTGTAGGCAATCACCAAAAAATAGAAAAATATTAATTTTTTACAAAAACTACAGAACCGTTGTATGAAATTCCTTGGCGTAAATATTTAACACGGTTCCTTTTCACTTGTTGCTTGAGTGATGAAAGCCACAATCATTATTTTATCATTATTGTGTAAGGCCCCGTCTACACTAATGCATTTTCCAAAACGCTCCGTTTTACCGAAAACGCATCAAACGCTCGGTGTCCACATTATCGTTTTCGCAGCGTTTTCCACGTCCACACTGAAACGCTGGAATACGCTCGTAGGCGCTACAACAAGCATCTGCACATGCGACAAATAGATGCTCCCGCGGTGTTTGGGATGCGAATGACGTCAGCGTTTTCGAAAAACCTCCGTTTTCGCCGTCCACACTAATACGATAGGGCTCCGCTTTCAAATGTCTCCACTCTGGGACAGTGTTTTTCAAATGTATGCGTTTTCGATGAAAACGATCAGCGTTTTCGATCGTTGTAGTGTAGACGATAGGCGAAAACGCATCGAAAAGTATGCGTTTTCAAAACAAAAAACGCATTATTGTGGATAAGCATCTATGAAGAGGGCACGGCACTATAAACAAACACTTCTGAAACACTAAGTGCATATAAAGAGATGAAGGGACTACATAGGACTTTGCGGGGGTGGAGGGAGGGGAGATATTCAAGTATAACAGTGGACGGTTAGGTGAGATAGATTTTTTGGGATATGAAATTGGCAATTTTTTTGGGTCATACATTTTCCCTGGTATTTTCTTAGGGGGGGAGGGGGGGGGGGGGGGGGGGTGAATCGTGTTCTAAGAAATATCTTTGATCTGGTCAAGTTGAAATATTTCTTTGGGATTAGTATTTCTGTGTGTGTTGAGTCACGACTTCATCGTACCTCACCGTCTCTCTTTTTCCTTGGTTTGCCCACACCCCCCTCCTGACTGGAACATAGGAGTGCCATGTACCGGTAAATCTTTACAAACCACTGTTAGCGATCGCAACAATATTCTTCTGCCAAATCTTTTCGGTCCACATATGACTGATGACACAAAGCATCGTATAAAACTTGGTATGTTGCAGCTGAACCATCCCTTTGCTTCCAGTGCGACAGCATTTTATATGCTTTGTCAAAACATTTATAATTTTCTTTATCAAATGCTGCTAGCTGTGCATCTTTAACTCCAAGACGACGACCAAGCTTCTCCCAAACTTCAGTAAGTTCACCTGCAAGCCCTTCTAGTTGATCTTTATCAGGCATGCCTTGTTTCACTACAGTTGAAAAGAGGAACAGCATGTTAGCACACAAGAGCAACAGTAGATTAAAGTAATAAATGAGTAATTTACAGTCACTCATGATTATTTATCCCTAGTAAGTACTATTTCAAAAACGAGTGCGAGTGTTTCATCACGATTTCCAAACACGAGAAAACAATGAAAGCATGAGGCCGTAGACCGAGTGCTTTTATTGCTTTCGAGTGTTTGGAAATCGCGATGAAACACGAAGCACGAGTTTTTGAAATAGCTTCTCAAAACAAAAGCTTTAAAAGAAAGCACTAATTCAGTAGCTGATCCGCATTGTTTTCCAGTTCTTAATTTACGGTTACCAAACGTAAGCTCTGAATAGTAGTAATGAAATATTGTTTTGCACTTCTAATTGACAGTTTCTAAATCCGTTGGGGAAACATGATCATGAAGTCAAATGTAAATGAGTGAAAATTTGTTATTTTGCATTTCGAGCATGATGATAGTCTACTTTAATGCCCTAAATCATTCAAGTATCTTGTAGCTCAATGGAAGAGCGTCCGACTACTGTGCGGAAGGTCACAGGTTCGACTACAGCTGGTAAAACATTGAATCCTTTTTTCTTTGAAAAATGCTTCCATGATAATTATTTAGTTTAAGTCTAAGGGGTGATTACATGGCGAATTTCAGCCCGGGCTGAAATTTCAGCCCGGTTAGGGGGCTGGAATTTTGTTGCGATTACATGACGGATTTCAGCCCGGGCTTAAATTTCAAATTACGCGGGAAGAGTCATCAGAGAATGAGGGGCGATTTGAATAACCGGCAACTTATTTACATATCGGCTGAACGTTTGAAGAACGAAGCTGTTGTTATATTCCTTTTCGATTTGAAATTCGCGACACATCGAATTCGATTTATCTCCCTTGTTCCACTGGAACCTGTTTTTCCATCTTGTTTAAAAACACAGGAGCGATTTTACAATACCCGGCAACTTATTTACATACCGGCTGCACGTGTATATAAAAACAAAAGGACCATTCTTATTCAATTACATACCTCTTACTAACCGAGTTCGAGGTCCGTACGGTAAGTTACGGACCGAGTTTTTTCCCTTCGATTTATGGCCCAAGCGCCAAGCGCGAAGCGCGCGGGCCATAAATCGAATGGGGAAAAACGAGGATCCGTAACTTACAGTACGGAACGAGAAGACGAGGTTAGTAAGATATTTATTATATCTCTTCCTTTGGAAAAAGGAAAACATTTCAAGTCAACCGCGAGGAAAGGGGTTTCATTTGACTGACACGCATCACAGGCAAAGGACGAGTCGACTGATCGAGTTCGACGAGTTGTAAACACGATTTGAATCCAAACTTCAAACGTCTTCAAACAATTTCTACCTAGTTATTTCTGTAAAAGCATGAAAACTAGGTACAGTTCGAGTGATTCACCGATTGAGAAGAAAGCACCGCAATCAACTTACAGCGTGTTCGTCAAACTGAGTGAAAAAACGAGTGTTTCTTACAAATACTGGACGAGAGAACACTAAAATTGTAACGAAACTACGGGACAAAAGTCTTCTCAGATACTGCCGTCCATTTTGTGGCGCTTTGTTGTGTAGTCCTGAGAAGTGTTCGCTGCAGAAGTCGCATAATAACTTGGTGAAAAATTTGCCGAGAAGCTTGTTAAAACATCAACAGGTAAGACTTACGTTTTCCACGTTAAATGTTCCATTCGTCTGCTCTTAACAGACCTTTTCAACCTTTTCCATTCAGAATTCGTCTTCTTCACAGTCAGTTTGCGGACTTTTCGGCAGAGATAAAACTGTCAAGTTCCTGAATCGAGTCCGGCCGGCTCGCACATCTTGGACGTTTTCGGCTTCTAAAAGTTCCCGACTGATAAATCGCGTTTGAAGTTTGGAAGATCCTCTTCGCTTCGCTCTAAAGCTCTTTCATCCGGATTGCAGGTTTCAAAATCGTCTTCTTGAGACATTATTATGCAGAATTTGAAATTAATCGAAAGTAACTTGCAAAGATGGCGTCATGATCAGTAGCACTCTCAAATTTCGCGGGCCGTACCGTAGAATACGGCCCGTAAAATTGACCAATCACAGCGCGCGTACTACATAAGAGATATAATAAATGCGAATACGTTGCAGGCCATTCTACAATTTAGCCAAACACAATCACTGCGCATGCCCAAGTTCACGTTTCAGCCCGGGCTGAAAATTCCATTCCGATTACATGGTTTTTTTTCAGCCCGTTTGGCCGGGATGAAAATTCCAGCCCGGCTTCTCAAACCAGGCTGGAATTTTCAGCCCGGGCTGAATTTCAGCCCGGGCTGAATTTCAGCCCAGGCTGAAACCTTGTCCATGTAATCGCTAACTTCATTTCAAGAGGATTTGTTTCGGAAAGCCGGGCTGAAATCTCAGCCCCCCTAACCGGGCTGGAATTTCAGCCCGGGCTGAAATTCGCCATGTAATCACCCCCTAAGTCATATAAATGCCGCAAGAATCTTGATATCCAATAAAATTGGATATGAACATCACTAGTGATGTTCATATGAAGATCACTAGTGATCTTGATCTGTCAATAAATAGTACATCAAGATTCATGCACGTGACAAACGTTCCCGCCACATGGTCTTCACCGGGTATCAAACCTCATACACGTGACGAAATACGTGGCTTCTCATAGGTTAATTAGCTCATGAATTATTAATGAGTTTGAGAAGTCATAGTAAAGCCTTTTTTTACATGTACCATGCAAGCATAAGCATAAGCGCAAGCATAAGCACAGAGAGAGCACAAGCACAAGGCGACATACGCAGGCGCACTGTCTTGCATCATGCATCATGCATCATCCAATGTGGCGGACACTTTCATGTGCTTGTGCTTGCGTTATCCGGGTTTACACGAGCGACGCAGCGACGCAAGCTTAAGCTCAAGCATAAGCGTTTCTTGTGCTTATGCTTATGCTTGCCGGCGTCGTACGTGTAAACCAGGCTTATAGAACAATTCAGATAATCTAGCGGTTTTCTAATGACATTGTCATAACTAACCGAAACCAACATAATCACATAGAGCGGTTTTCAATTGAGCGCGCGCGTCTTTTCGCGTCTCTCCTCCACTATCTGAACGCCTGGAACAGGCTATCACTACTTGTTTTTCCTCGTTTTCACACGCTTTTTCCCGCTCTTGGCGCCGGCCGTTACGTGTATTTGCTTCGAGTTCTCATTGGTTTGTTTTGTTGTTTACATTTGTTGTTAGAGCTGTTTTCAATTTCCAATTGTCGAAAGTAATCCGGAATTGCTTTGGTTTTGCTTCACCACGCTCTATGATTGGTTTAAAAAACTCGCGTCACCTTCTCAACCAATCAGATTCAAAACCAAAACCAATCGTGACTTGTTCACTTGTTTTCCCGCGCTTGGCGCTGGATACGTGTATTTAACTGCTGCTGTTGGTGCCCTTCTTTGGGACACCAATATGGCGGCCATAAAACTGTACACGAAGTAGAGTAGATTCTACCATAAATATCATTAGCTTTCACTTCAAAACTCTTTAGATATCACTTCTAAATTATTATCAGGTATAAAAATTTAAAAATGACATAAAATACCCGTTTTTGTGACAGTTCAAAAACACGTTCATCCGGGACATCGCAAATTTCAAAATGCTTTATTTTCGAAACGAAGCACTGAATTGATACCAAACTTTGCATAGAGATTAATGTTTTGTATGTGTAGAATATGTGAAAAGAATAGCTTTAATTTGTAGAATTAACAGTTTAGATTTTAGAATTTTGATGATGTCAGATGGAAACCAAGAATAGTTCAGTAATTTTGTTTCACAACGTAAGTCACGTGATTTCAAGCCGGTCAAACAGGAAATATATACTGTACAAACAAAACGTGTCGCAATATCCAATAAACACATTAATGTTCAGGATGTGTCTTTGAACGATTTCTAAACGAGTCGATCACCTGGACGTTCTCTAGAAGTTTGAGTCTCGACAGGAGACAATGACCTTTCCTCATTTTCTGTTGAAGCTGAACTGCTATCTGATGTACCTAGCAAAAGAAAAATAATGACAAAATATTTTTATGACACTTCACTATCATGTTGCTGTTGTTCATACTTTTTGGTAAAGCCGCACTTGGGCCAAACTGGCCCGCATTCACGTCTGCCAGAGCTTATCCCGGATTCCTTAGCGTGAAGCCGACTAGGAGTATTGCTACTCCCCCTGGCCGATGGGATACTAGTCCATCGCAGGTTACCCCCAGAATTATGTTGCTGGTACCCAGTTATACTCCTGGGTAGAGAGAGGCACTGTGCGAGTTAAGTGTCTTACCCAAGAACACAACACAGGACCCCGGCGCGCTCAAACCCAGGCCTCTAGATTCCGCAATACAATACGTCATAACTGTATTTACATAGCCTCGTGCAAAACGACTACACAACCAATCAGAGCGCGTGTTATATGATAAAAACGACTACACAACCAATCAGAGCGCATGTTATATGATAAAAATTTATTTTAAGAAAAAAACGTCATGTGTGTGCATGCAACCCTAATATACGTTTTCAGCTAAAAAAAAAATTGTCTTTCTTGGAAGAACTATAATTCTTACCAACAGGCCCACGCTGTCTCAACTCCGCATCTGAAGAATTCATCACAAAACTGCTACTGCTGTTGTAATTACCAACAGTCGAGTCGCTTGTTGTTGGTAAAGCTGGGAGTTCATTCCTAATGGCCAGTCGGCCCATCTCAGCTGAAAGGACGATAAAACTGAAATGAGTGTTTGATCCCTTTTATAGCGTAATCCTTTGGCGTAGCACATTTACGCAAGATTTAGGCAAAATATAGTCAGTGACACAAGCTACTCTGACAAAGAAGCCGAGTTCTCCCAACAGGAGACAAACCTATGACCTTCCGCACACCGGTCGGACGCTCTACCACTGAGCACCAGGAGACTCGTTGGAGCTTTGGCCATATAACTAGGTTCAAATGTGACAAACTTTCCTCATACTGTTTGTTCACGAGTCTCCTGTAGCTCAGTGGTAGAGCGTCCGATCAGTGTGCGGAAGGTCATAGGTTCTACTCCTGTTGGTGAACTCGAAATTCTTTTTTCCCAGTAGCTTGAGTCACTGACTGAATAATATATTTCTCATTGTGTTTCCACCAAGCTTAACATTTACCATCATTTATTTTCAATTTTAAAGTAATTTGGAATTAATTTTGTCAGCCGTCTCTCGAGCTGGGGAAGAATTGAGCGCACAAAGAGAGACGTCTGTTTACTCAAGCTAGACGTGAGCTCTTTATCTTGCTAGGTGTAGTCGGCTTCACGAGCCTAGTGGCTCACAACTGCCAGAGCTTATCCCAGTTTCTGTAGCATGAAGCGACTAGGAGTATTGCTACTCCCCTGGATGGGATGCTAGTCCATCACAGGTATACCCCCCAGCATTTTGTCGCCGGTACCCATTTATACTCCTGGGTGGAGAGAGGCACTGTGAGAGTGAAGTGTCTTGCCGAAGAATACAACACACTGACCCCGGCCAGAGTTTGAACCTGAACCTCTCGGACCAGAGAGCAGGGCGCTAACCATTTAGCCACCGCCTCTCTCGGTCTCAATGGTTTATCTTGGCCTCATCATCGGGTTGCCATTAGAAAAAATAAAACCTAGTATGCAACTGCTGGCTGGTAGGCACCTTTTCAAAGAATTTCTTTCAACAACTATAGGAAATGTTATAAAGAAAATCAGTCTATAATTCTAAACCAAAAAGAATGAAAAGATTACTTAGAGTCGAACCTTCATTAACGGCCATGGCCACGCATCTCTTTACAACGACCAGGGTTTTTCGTCCCAACCGTGCGCCCTACATAACGGCCAGTTAATTCTGCCAAAGAGTGGCCGTTGTAGAGAGGTTCAACTGTATATATATATTACAATAATAACTGATAAACAGCAACAGCAGATTTTACAGTGTAAAACAAGTGTCAGTAATGTCATCTTCATAAAACCATCGTTTCTCCCGGGGGGGGGGGGGGGGGGGGGACTCTCATGTGAAACGGGCGGGGATGCTGGTCGGAAAATTAGAATTAAACCGCTAAAGGAGACCAACCTGGGCGTGGCTCAAGCTTTATTTGTCCCCTAAGACTCGGGCGAATTAAGTTGCAATCGATGAACGATAATGAGACTTTTAAATGATAATTTTAAATATTTCATGCCTAATCTGTGTAGACCACACACACAGTATGACGTTTTTTATTTCTTCGCGTGTAACCCTAAACGATACATTGGCGTTCCGTCTTGAACACCCTAAGTGATATGAAAATTCTTAATTTACTCCCCTATAAAAGAGACGACGAGCCTCCCCGCCCCTTTCACATGGGAGTTCGCCCACCCCGGGCGTTTCTCACCAACCTGCTATTTCCCGATCCGGGACACAGGCGCCTCCTGCGGTCGAATCAGCAAGAGTCACACAATCCTTGCTGTCAAGAACAATTGTCTCTGATCCCCATTTGTGAATCAGACGTAGGCTAAGAACTGTTCCTGCTTCTGCGCAGCTGCGCACTCTTAGATGGGACTGTATGATCTCCGTTTGTTTCAAGTCAATCACATCTTCGCCTAGTTCTTTCTCCAGATATGTCAAAGCCTTCCTGACGTTCTCCTTCTGCATTGCATAAAGATTAACGCGAAGGTTTCCCGACATGTCGTGTTCGCTTTTGACCGCTACGGAAAGAGAAGCGATTGGAACTCTGTCGATGGCTTCGTTGCAGGATGCAGGGAGTATGATCAATGTTTCAAATGCTCCAATGCTGCAAATATGTCCGTTAATGTGAACATGTGCAGCTGCTTCGAGTTGTAACTCGTCTTCAGACTCTTTGCAGATCCAGAACATCTGAGAAAAGGTTTCATTTGACTCGTCGTACTTCAATACATCGTTACCTTGAGTGGGTAGGCATGAAGAGTGACCTTGCGTGTTGGATGAATTAGTTGGGTCATTCAGTTCAAATCTCACAAGTTGTGATGGATCAAACTTTGCAAACTTTAACAGACTTAGTGCAACGTTGTGGAGATCACGCAGGAAGCTTCCTTCAAAATAGGAGGAGGGTTTAAAACGGTCTCTCTCCTAGATTTCGAGAGCACGTACAATCTTCTGTACAATCTTTGTGCTTCAGAGCATTGGAAGAAGTTATCTAGGAACTCCAGCAATTTGATAATCGAAAGGGATCCGCCCCAGTCACCTATCTTGTCTTCTGAGGATTGGTTGTCATTGTTTTTGAGACATAAATTTTCAAGAATCGTACACACGTGACAAAAAAGCCTAGATGTGTTTTTGCTTTGTGCAGCCTCTTGAATATCTGACGCAATTTTGTCGAGAATTGCTTCAGCCACTCCTCTCAATCCACTTTGCGCTTGTGGAATTCTCTTATCTAGAAATATTTCTTTGACGGCTTGAATAAGTCGAGGAACAATCACGAGGAAAATATCTCTCGTAATGGAATCTTCATGAGACCAGTGCATATCATTGTATTCCTTGGCAACGTCTTCGGATATTCGTCCGTGGATCACAAGAAAAGTTGCGTAGTTTTCCGTTGCCAAGTTGAAATCCAGTTTTGGGGTTGCCATCTCAATGCAACAGTCTCTCAAGACCGAGTTGCAGAGAATTTTAATTTCATGGCCCAAGTACTTCATCGTGTGAGAATTGTTGTGCTGCAAACCCACGATCGTAACTGCCACTTCTCTCAAATGTTTGATATGCATTTGTCCTCTTTCTTTCACTGTGTATTCTGAGAGTACGAGAAATGGAATGGATGTCTTTAGGGAATGTAGACATGCAATATAATTATTCAAAAGATAGATAGCTATAGCTCACTTTGGAAAAGAGTGACAGCCTGGGATCGAGTGGCCACCCGAGCGTTTGTGGGATCGTTTGGGGGGGACGCGAAGGTAAACCGCACGCGCAGATGACGAATTTATAGATGAAACTGACGCAATTTTTTAGCGTGAAATAACGTATCTTTTGTAGTTGATTGCCAGTGAGTGTTATTTTCCCTGAAATCTACAATAACATTCTTGAAGGGAAAAACCTAATACGAAAAGACTACATATGCCCAAAATATAGTATTTCCTTTCTTTATAAACAGCTGTAGTATATTGTTGTGCATTTTAACTACTTGTTTACGGTTTTTTCCTACCTTGGTCGCGCAATAAATTTCGCCATCTGCGCGTGTATTTAGACCCAAACAATCCCACAACGTTCGCGCGCCACTCTCGATCCCAGACTATTACTCTTTTTCAAAGTGGGCTATTGATTGCGTATAAAGTGTTTCTTTTAGGAAGCCATTGAACAACAAAGAACAACGACAACGACAATGATAACGTAATAGAGCTTACCGTAAAAGCTCTATTAAGCCCCCGGGGGGCTTATTTAATTTCAGGCCCCAAGACGGGGGCTTATTAGAGAGGGGGCTTAATAGAGAGAGGGGGGGGGGGGGGGCTTATTTCAAATCATAAATTTTAGAAAAAATTCCCATCAAGTTTTCAAACTTTACTATTACACCACTAACTAAAACAGAACAAGAAATGGGTTATGTATGACCGTCTCACAAATGCAATGTCATTTACTGCCTAACTCAACGATACTTCTGAAAATTAAAGACCATTTCAATACAAAGTGACTGAAACTCCAGAAAATATTACTGAAACGTAATTTACATCAGCCTGACGGAAGGGGAGGGGGGATTAATAGAGAGGGGGGGGGGGGGGCTTATTACAAAATTTTACTCCCAAAGGGGGGCTTATTAGAGAGGGGGGCTTAATAGAGAGCGGGGGGGGGGGGGGGCTAAATAGAGCTTTTACGGTAATAGTATCAATGTAATAATAGTGGCTGAAATAGCGATAACTGGCAAAGCCACACGCAATACATAGCAACACGTAGCAATCCTGAACATCTGACTGCATGTTGTATGGCTTCTCGTAAAGCACATCAACGTTGTTATGAAGGAAATATTCCAAACAAGGTTAATGAGGCTATTCAGTTGACCAATTAGCATGATTAGCCAGCAGCGTAACTAGTTCACCTTAACTAAGTTTACGATAACATCTGTTGAGCTAGGAAACCTTTATTACAACACGTGGTTACTATGAAAGGTCGCTCAGTTTATTACTTAACTGGACAAAGAAGCCAGAGCACAAAAAGTAGTCGTAAAAGCTATTCGAAGTGAGTCGTAACTGAGATCAGTCATGTGTTAGTCAAGTAAAGATGATGAGCGGAATTACGATGGGTTAAAACTGAGAGAGTCTTGCCTAAGAGCTGATGAATAAACGCTGTTGAGTCGATCCCTCAGACTCGTATATGGACCCCTTATCAACGTACATAGTTTTAATATTATCGCCATAGTTTATACCTTCAGGTTCTAACCCTTCGAGGGCTTTTCTGAGCATATCAGGATCTTCTGTGTTTCCCTGACTCTCCCGCCAGCGTAGCAAAATAATTCCCAGCTGTTTCGCCTCGCTTTGCCAACATGCGACAACTTGATTCAACGTTTCTTCATGCAACCCAAGCTTTTGGGCCACGGGTGTAAGGTTGCAAATGACCTTCTCTACCCCTAAAAGGCGTCTCATGTAGCCACACAGATCTATAATAGAAGTTGTATGCATTGATAAGAAAGCAGTTTTGTTTTCTTTCTCCGTGTCTCGATAAAGTAAGCTGCCAAAAATCATAAATCATGTTAATAAGTTAAGGCATTGTAACATATAAAAGAATGAATAATACACTCTTTTATTTTTATTTTTATAAGAACCTTTTTATAAGAACGTTTAGGCTGAGATTGACCAAAATTTTAAGAACATGCTAAGAACATAGCCAGGCTGAGACTTAGCTAAGAACATTTTTATTCACTTGTTTCTTGCATCGAGCTCTAAATACAATATTCCAGTATCCTTTCAAAACATTAACAAAATGTAACATTTCAAATGTCTCGGTGAATACGTAGTTCAAATGAGCTCAAAATACTTGAATGCCAATATTTTATAGTAACAACATGATATGGCAAACATGTATAAAAACCGCTAATAGGCTGTGTTTTGGTCTTTTATACAGGTTTCCTGGGCTTTCACGTTCGAATCGTTTTTCTTGTGAAATTCTATATATACCATGTAACTTAAAAACAATTTTCAGGCTGAAAGCGCCCAAAAAATAAGAACATTCGGTTTTGGCTCAGCCTCAGCTCGAAAATTATACGTTCTTATATAAAAAAAGAGTGTATGACCTTTAATCACTGCTTGATAACACGTAAATTAAAATTCTAGTTAATACGATTTATGGAAAAATTTAAAAAAGGAACTGAGCTCACCCGATTGTGAAAAGTGGTCCTCTAGAACATGTCCATGCTGGCCGTGAACAGTAACCCTTCCACACAGGATTTTGACATCAGCACTAGAACCCTGCAATGGTACCCTGATAACATGTCCAGTACTCCACCAAACGGGAGACTCCACCGTAACAACACGCTCTTGCTGGTTGTTGACCAGTTTGTAGTCTTCTCCGAGTTGAATTGAAACAGTGAGGTTTTCCTCATTGTAGATATAACCACTTTCCTGTTCAACTTTGGAACCAAGTTCTTCAAAGCCATCACGTTTGAGCTGCATCAAAGCAGAATCTTCGTGTTCTCTGTATAACGGTTCCTGGTAGCTGTCCTGGCTCATGAACACGAGAGCGAGCTCATCGAATGGAGAAGTGTTGGTGATTGCTTTTGAAAAGCACCGATAATGTATATTTGAATGACACTAAGTTAAACCTCGTCACAATTTCTTCGTTAGAATCACCGTTGATCTCGTTAATCTCTTTAGCACTGCAGATATTGAAAATTGATTTATTTCTACTTGTAGCTCCTCCTTTTCTAAATCGAACTGGGAGTTATGAGTGATATCCTTCCCAAAAGATTTTACCGTCGTTGGTTGGTGCGCCATGTAAGACGAGTAAGTCGCCAGTAGATTTTCCAATCTCATTGTCTAATGCAACTGACAACGTGACATGTTTTTTAAACATCTGACCATTTGGTTGACAATTGATTATGGGTGCACAAAATATGACATCGTTTTCAAGTCCATGGTGAACTATCAGACCACAGTATGTGTGAGGTTCTTCTAGTTTAAGTTTGATGGTCACAGGATCGTCAACAGCCCCAGTAGGACATGTCAGTTTGACTCCGTTTCACACTCACTGATCCGCCGTCAGTGGTCACAACGCTTCGTGATGATTCCAACATCCTGGCACATCTTCCACGGACAATACTAAAAAAAATATCATATTTACGCTATATAAAAAAGGTTTTAAAAAGGTGAAAGTCTATTTACAAGACTAGTGCGGCTTTATCAGGCCGGCGCTTCACTCCGGTTTTCTATTCAGCATGAAGCCGACTTTCGGCCTTCACAGACTAGGCCAATTGTTATCAATAACTATTTAGTTACCGTTCATAAAACGTTGTCTACTCCTAGGTAGAGAGAGGCAATGCGAGAGTAAAGTGTCTTCAGGCTCAAAAACGCAACACAATGACCCCGGCCAGAGCTCGAACGCAGGACCATTCGATCCCGGGTTCAAACGCGCTAACCATTAGGTCACCGCGCCTCCCACGTTTACGTAATAAAAGGATAATGTAAGTACTGAGTTGGGCCGAGCGACGTCTCTTGGAATTAGCCCGGGTTTTACGATCATCAGTGTTAACTTACTTGACCACCATTTCTCCTCTCCCAATTCCTCACTGCTGTTATCTGATTGAGTTTCATTGGTTTCCATATCCTGTTGAGGACATGACAACAGAAGTTAAGAATGAACAACAACCGAAAAGAAGCTATAAGATTGCACACTAGTCCTGCATTGTTAGCAAATGCCAAAAATGAAAGAGTTATTGATTTACACGTGTAGTGAACAACTATTTGATTCGGTATATTTGATCAAAGCTTCTTTTTATGTCACCACAAACTTTGGCCTTGAATTTTTTCGCTGACATACGAAGACAAGGTCCACTTTTGAACTAGAGCTAAGAGCATAATTCAGTGAAACTTTGCACCTCACCTCTCCTTCCCAAGAGCCTTCGTATTCAGTTACAAACTCAATAGAAGTGCGTGAAGAACCCAAGCTTGAAATATCCCTGCAATCAATCGAAGTGAAATAGTAATGTTCCTTTTAAAAACAAATGAAGAAGATCGATCTAGGCTATCAATCTATCAATCTATTCTTCTCTATAACTCTGTTTTACTCGACATAGAGGGAGAAGGGATACAAACATGAATGAATGTATTCTGACCTGGAGTGAAGTGAAGTGTCCGAAACAATTGTGACGGGGATTGTATGTGGCAGGCTACCTATTACAAACAAACCGACAGACAGACAAACAAACAAACAAACAAACAAACAAACAAACAAACAAACAAATAAACCTGACAAACAAACAAAGGGGGTAACAACTCTGACCATTTCTAATAAACACAAGGACTCCAAAAATGTACCGGGAAACTAATAAATTAATAGTACATTACATTAAGTGAATGCTCAGAATTTTCGGGATAACTTTCATCCCTACATTGTACTGCTCAAACCTGACTCGTCCCCAGTCGATCGTTCTAACTGAGAAAATTGTAAGACGCGGACGGCTGGGAATTAGAGTTGTCCTCCCCGTCATAATTCCGATTTTTCTTCTCTGAAATTTGCATGATTCCATTATTCTGGTCAACCATCCTGGAGTGAAATATATAAATATTCTATATCTTTCTACCAAGCTTACCATGTGTCATCATCTCTTTCCACACTTTCTCATTCATCAACAAAACTAACTATAGTTTCATCTAACCTTAAATTAATGCTGACCTCATCCTTTACCCACTGTTTAGGAAGCTCTTGGTAGTGTACTTCAACGTCAGGGTCCATGCATTCATTCTCGAGATCATCGATAGCACCTTGGTAATTTGGTCCTCCCAGTCTCACCAATGCATCTCGTATGTCCTTCCAGTATTGACTGAATGTTGCGTCATCAACTGAAGCCTTGCTGGCATGAACGTGAACTGTGTTTCTGTAGTACGCAATGCGAAGAATATCTGCCTCCAGGGTTGTATCTGCTACAGAAGGAAGATTGTACCAACCAGTAACCGGAGGAACAAGACCACAGATATTCCTAAGCAGGACCACCAGTAGAGTGATGTCAAAACTCTTTGATGAAACTGAAGATTTTATCATGGCAGGATACAGTTTGTCCCATTGAGAAGGATTCAGGACTCTTTTCTTTCGAAGTGATTGTAATACATGGTGTACTGGAGGACTTGACAAAACTACGTCCAGGCTTCCTGGTGGACATTTCCTGTCAAATGTGTTTCTCAGGACATGTGAACCCACATCTACCAGAAGGCGGCATAACCGTGCATAATTGTTTGTCTCTTTGGTGGAATGAAATGTTGGTACTGCAGAATCCATGGGTAATGGCGTCTAAGATAAGTAGAGGTAAAAACTCTTAAATATTTATATACTCTCATACAAATTGAAAATTGCATGTTGGTTTGGTTGTTAGTTTATATTTCATACACAAATCAGTCTTCCAAGTCAGTCTTCCAATCAAGTTTACTACAATGGACATAACACACTAATTTCTTAAGTGACCAAAATCCTCAATTTGCCTCGTTTTCAGGGTATCAAGAACATCGCACATGGTTTTGGAAAAATTAGAAGAAGTTCAGAATTTTCGGGATGACTTGACTCGTCCCCAGTCGTCTCGTATGAGAAATTACGGACCTTCAGATTGGGGTACTAGTACGAGAACGAGTCACGACGTTCTACTTCAAAACAAATCTTGTTCTCCAGAGCCCTCGCTCTTCCTTGTGACACAGACGCAGATCAGAAGTGTAGGTTCCTGTGCCGGAGATTGGCGTGACCACGTGATGATCTTGAGGATGCGCAGAAGTTAAAAAAAAGTCCGTTCTCGTACTCGTACCCCAATCTGAAGGTCGCGTAATTGCAAGACGGGGACGACTGTTAATTATAGTTGTCCACCCGACCCTATCATTTCCATTTTTCACACACTTATCTGAATTTTACATTGTTACCACTATTCTGGTCAACCATGGAATAAAATATATAATTATGATATCGTTCTACCAAGTTTACCGAATGTGTCATCATCTATGTCCACACTTTCTCACTCATCAACAAAACTAACTATAGTTTTGTTCATCTAACCTTGAATTAATGGCTGACGGCTCATCCTTTCCCCACTGTTTAGGCAGCTCTTGGTAATGTTCCTCAATGTCAGGGTCCATGCATCTATCGCTGAGATAATCGATAGTCACATTGGTAACCTTGGTCCTCCCAGTCTCACCAATGCATCTTGTTATGTCCTTCCAGTATTGACTGCATGTTGTGTCATCAACTGAAGCCTTGGTGGCATGACCGTAAACTGTGTTTTCTGTAGTACGCGATGCGAGCAATGTCTGCCTCAAGGGCTGTATCTGCGAAAGAATGATAGATTGTACCAACCAGTAGCCGAGGAACAAGACCTACAGATATTCCTCCTAAGTCAGGACCATCAGTAGAGTAGATGTCAAAACTCATTGTGATGAAACTGAAGATTTGATGGCAGGATACAGTTTGTCCCATTGGGAAGGATTTAGGACTCTCTTCTTTAGAAGTGATTGTAATACATGGTGTACTGGGAGGACTTGACAAAGCTGTGTCCGGCTCCTGTGTTTGGTGCGACAAGCCGAGAGTGCGCGTGGATGTGAGAGGGGGGGAGGAGGGTGAGGGGGAGAAGGGGGGGGGGGGTGGGGGGGGTGGGGGGG